>SNQJ01S0064630.1:13858-54554 GCA_010110895.2 Picea sitchensis
GGAAAATGACTGCCCATAAATCAATAACATATCAGTACTCCCTCCCAACCTCAGAGTAATCTCTTCCTTTTCCAATAAGGAAGTCATCTCCACGAGTACCATCTTGTCCCTTAAGTACGCAAACTTTTCATCTTGGATAGAGGATTTAACAAAATATCTTCTATCTTCTCATTTGTGGAGATATACTGGAGAACCAATTCTCCCTTCTGGACTTTATCATGGAGAAAATAATCGATAGCATTGTGCTTCGCCTGTCATGGGAAACCAGGTTCTCTAAAAGCTTCACACAACTTTGATTATCACAATATATTATGGTCGAATCCAACACCTGATCAAACAGTCTAGAAACCATCTTATGGAGCCACATTGCTTCCGTACAAGCATCGCGAACTGAAATATACTCTTCTTCTGCAATGTTGAGTGCAAAAAAATTCTATTTCCTTCTAGCCCATGACATCATGGAAAATCTCAAACTGAAACAAATCCAAGTAGTACTTCTTATGTCATCTGCACTCCCTGCCCCAATATGAATCAATAAATCCATGCAGATGTATATCATAACTCAAATGTCCCACATAGCAAATATATGGCTGAGTATTATCCAAATACATAATCGATCCAATCAATTGTTGATACAGAGACGGGTCTACTGGATTAGAGTCTCTCTGATTCTTTAGATATGCAATCCATCATCCTGTACTTCTGAGGAACCATTTCAGTATACTTCCTCTATCATAGGAATTTTTCACGACGCTTCTGTTGTACATGAGAGGCTTTGCACCAAGTTTTCTTGAACCCATACAAGGTATTCTTCCATCTGCATAGAAGGGTCTCTTTCTAGTATACCTCATAAACCTTGAGGTTTCTCTACACACGCTTCTTCTTCAATTACTCTGTTGAGAAGACCAAGATTTACATCCATTTGATGTAAACTCCAACCCATGGATACTGCAAGAGATATAATGGCTCGGGTAGAGGTATATCTGGTTACTGGAACAAGTTGCCATCATAGTCTTATCCTTCCTTCTAGAATAACCCTCTAGCTCTAAGTCTCGCCTTGTATCTATGAATGCTTCCATTCACAATTTCTCACATACATTCCTCTTCATCACAACTTCCTTCCATTCCTCCTACTTGATTGCTTCTAGTGAGTTCAAACTGGTTCAATTGGTTGTTCTGATTTTTCTTTCTTTCTTGGAATCTTCATGTTCTTCCTCACGTTTCTCTTCAATGTTGGAGTCCATGGAATCTTCTATAGATTACATGTCCTTCTTTCTTGAAGGCTCCAACCTTCTTCCATAGGAACATAAATGTAGATGGAAAACAAAGGATATTCAAGGCTTATCTTTGAAGAAGACTTATTCTAGAGTGAAACTGAACACGTGTTGATTATCATGGCTTCTTCTTCCAATGAAGAACATGGATATATACTTCATAGTCTTTACGGATTCTTATTCAATGGATAATATCATTGGGGATTAGCTCCCTCCTAATCCTAGTTCCATGTCTGAATGAGAAATATGCATTCTCTTCTTTTGGAATTTTGTGATCATCTCCCTCCATCTGAGAGAGTCCATGCTTACGTTTGTTGCATCGCTCTTTGATTTTTGCAAAGTGTCACAAGCATGTTCTAGTTTCCTTTTGATTACTGACTTCCTCCGAGTCTGAATCCTCCGAGTCTCTTTAATTTTGTTTATATTTGTTCTGATTGCAACCCATCTTGGCAGTTGTGTCATCCTTATAATATTCTTCTATGACGGCTTCCGCAAAGATTGTTCATCAAACATATTTCAAAAGGGTACTTGCCCGAAACAAGAACAATAAGACCAAACAAGAAATATCTATCTAGAGGATATGTTAGTTCAACTTGCGAACAAGTACAATAAGCATCCATATCAATAGTATACATATGCAGTTGAGTATTCATTTCATTTAGCAATAATATAATCTTTAAAAGACTGCTTTAACAATTTGTAATGTAGCAACTATCACCCTTGATATATACACAAATTTGGAGCTTAACAATTTAATCAAACCTGGAATCTGAAGCCTCAAGTGTTATAGAGGATGCACTTGTTCTTTTGAATACACTAAATCCAATATTACAGCTTGGACAAGATCTATAGTACGTTCCCTGCAAACACTCTCATGTTTTGCTAGATTATATAACTTAGATAGCATATAAGAGTGCATACCTTTGAAACCTTGTAGCGTCATTCAACTTGTCTTCCAATATAAAACTAGATACCATCTATATAAAAATAGATTAGAAACTTAATAAGAAGATTCAATGATTAGAACAAGCTAGAAACTCTAAAAATTTCAACTTTGATCACAAAATCAATTTGACTAGAAGTCACCTTTGACTTTAACTTTGACCAAAAATTCAAACCTGACATTTTTTCTAGCTGGAGTACCAAGAGGTGCGCTAGGCTAGGGTGCACTAGGAATTCAAGGAATTAGGTAAAATTCTTCACCATAAGTGCTCGAACACATGGATTAGGGTTTGTTGCAACTGCATAAATAGAAAACCTAGCTGTAGTTGTAACTGGTTCCATAACGAGCTTAACAAGTAACTTCCCAATCTATCTTCCAGTGGTTAGACTTTATGAAGATAGTTTGGGTCCATACCTGTTATAAATAAAGAGATGTGCTCATTTTTCCATACACAATATAGCAATATTGTCACCCAACCATAGGCATGCAACCACCCTCGAGCACCATAACCTTGATAGATAGAATAATTCTGGAAGCAAACCAATATCCAACCAGGGTAGCACACCTTTCTCCAAGGCTAGCGCACAAAGAAAGAATAACCAAAGACCAAGCAAAAATTCTAAAACCATAACCAATAGAAATTCCAACCAAAAATCCAAAATACCAATTGTAGTAGCTGCAACTGCACTCCCTCTCCAAACTTGCGCACCACTAGTCTTATGTAGTTGTGAGAGTGTAAGTGAAAAATGAGCTCTAACATTCTCTATTTATACTACTCTAACTCACTTGACTGGGCCGACTTCTTCTTCTAGAGGATAATAACTTAATATTAAATATTATCTTGAGCTGACTTGTCTTCTAGGGTTAGTATCCAACGTTTTAAGGTTTCTCTTGCTTCCCGAAATATTCTAGTCTAGTCAAAGGTTACATGAAGAGGTTAATACCTCTCGCAACTACCATAATATCAAAAAGGGCTATGCAAGGTCCTCCAAGGTGTCCTCTAAGCTTCCAAAGGAAATTCATCATGATCCAGCAAGTGGGCCCTTGGAATCCAACCCGTGGGCTTCAAGCCCCATGGAAGCCCAATCTAGGCTTGTTCCTCCAAAATTGTCCACCAGATGGGTCCTGCAAAAAAAAATGGATACGCCCTCCAAGGATCTCAAGTCAAAGCATCATGATGAGTAAATCAAATCAATAAAAGAGCCATCTAAGCATGTACATCCAAAATACCTCATCAAAATAAACCAATTCTCAAAGACCCTATGCAATTGTCAAGTTTAGGTATGGGAGGGTTGACAAAATGACCTATTGGGTGAATCGTTTCTCAAGTTTAGTGTTGTTTCCCGAGGGGGGCTCCTTCTAATTCATGTGGATGATGTGACACAGATGAGGGGAAAACAATTTGGCATAGGGTTCATAACATATAAGGGGTTGTAGTGTCTCACTTATGGGTGCCTTTGTAGAGGGTGTGTTGCACCTTCATTTTCAATGCATCCTTTCTCCAAACCAATTCAATGCCATTTATTAATTAGAAATACAAAACATTTGATACTCCCTATTGGTGAATCGATTAGCTTGGGGGGGAGTACCAAAATTCCACTTGAAGCTAGAGGTACACAGAGTGTCGTATGTAAGGAAAGAAAGGGACATCGCATGAGTGTACACACCTCAACAAGTGGGGACATTTATATAAAGTTAATTTGCTTTTGCAGGTCTTTGATTTTTTAGGAGAAGTGTTTCATTGCTCTCAATACCTATTTGGGTGATCATATTGAAGGTTCATAAGTAGGATTTTATCCTTTTCTAGCTATCTCCCCTCTGGGCTTTCAACCCCTTCTTCCCATGAAATGAGGGACAAACCCTTCCTGGGTCAGTACACCCAAAAATACCAAAATGTGAGGAGATGAGGGGATGGAGCGTGGAAAGTGATAAGTATGATTGAGAATGGAAAGATGACTCATCCAAAGGACCTCCCAGTAGCATCCCTATCCGTAAGGGTGACCCACTTACTAGGGCACAATGTCAACCACCAAAGTGAAATAGGGAAAAGAGAATAATGTCAAAGCAAACATCACATAATCAAAATCAGTAATAGATGCAACAAACTCAAATGCCTCAAATATTGAAATGACACTAACCATAATACCTGACTTGTACCTCATGGAGCAAGACCCAATGTCTTCTGCAGGCCAGCCGATGTGGTGGATATCGTCGTGATGAACCTGTAGTTGTGGTGGTGAGGTGAGTCTCTGCCTATGCAAGTGGACATTGATGGTCAAGTCATCTCTCAGTACTCCATGCCTGCAACCTGAGGGCCTCAAGACATCATCTCCTTAGTTATACCTAGGAAATGGAGATAACATGTGTCTCCTACTTGGGTACACGTACTTTTCGTAGAGTGCATGAGAACCGCAACATCTTCTGGTAGACACGTGCCTACACTGAAACAAAACACTGTAAAATCTAGGGTGGTTCTATCACCCTTCGTCCATATACATCAAAATAAAAAATGAAACTAATATAGAAAAGAAAAATTTATCATTTTTTCAAAAATTTATAAACTAAACATGAAATCAATATCCAAGTAGAGAAAAATTAAATATGAAATGCATCTAAACTAACATGAGCAATCAAGATGATATAAGGAAAGCAAAATTGATACCTAATTACTTGGGGGCTTGGGCTAAAGAGAGTCATTGATCTGAGGTATAGGGATGGGGGAAGAGATCCCATCTCTACAGTGTGTGGCATCTTTCCTCCATCAGTGACAAAATAATACTTTTTTTATCATACTTCTTCTTGATGATGTAAGGGGCAAGCCATGAGGTGTCATCCTTCTAGTCATATTTGAGCTTGCCCTTCTTCTTTTCCCACATGAACACAAGACTTATTAATTATAATTGAGTGTAATTATATATAATGCCATGGATAAGAAGGAGGTTTTGTGTTGACTAATTTTATTCTTCCTTTCGCATTCTTTATCTTCTTTCTTCAATATTTGGATAGATCCTAGCTCTTTCCCATGGTACTTTGTGTTTCCTCTTTGTATTCATCTGTCCTTAGGAGAAGCATGTATATGTAGTCTTCTTTCATGAAAGGTTAGTCTCATGGATCATACTCAATCGTATCCGGAACTTCATCAAACTCATCCTGGCTTATATAATGTGAGGGCCATTGGGATCACATCACATGCTTACTTGACCAGCTCTCTCTACTACCTAACACCTCCAAAAGTGTCATACTCCCATGGAGTGTGTTTGGGTTAGAGATCCATGTTGAAAACCCCCAAGAGGCGGTCCAACTCCTTGATAATAGCACATCAAAACATCAGGGACATCAATCACCACTATATTCATAAGGAGGTTGATATGCAAAAAGTCAATAAAAAAGGCCTCAACGTCCTCACATAATCCATAGACCTTGACCCTTTTAGAATCAATGTCACATATGTTTCCATAGGGTCGGGTTTATCTTCAAAACAAGTTGTTCCATTACTTTCAATGACATGACGTTTGTTGAGGGCCCTGAATATAGAATACAATTGTTCAATTGGAGGCTATTCATGCCCAATGAAAAATAGAAAGGAGGACTATTATCCTTTTGTTTATCGATATACATGGTGTTCAAAATAATCGGAGGATCTTCTTTCTCATTCTACACCTATAATAACTTCAAAAATTTCCTCCTCACTGAATGGATTTTTCACATCTCTATCACAGGGGACCATCATATTCCAATTTCCAACATGCCATAATGTCTATGTTCAAATGAATACTCAATTGTTGGAATTTTGGATTTGGAGCCAGAGATCATGTGAGGTGGAATAGTGGGACCCAGTGTCAAATTCACTCATTGTCTCATTCTCTTTTTTCTTTATCTTATTGAACTAGGATACCATCATCCCATTGTCTTTTTCATTGTCCACATGTTCTTGAATAATTTGGAAAAATATTCATAATATGCTACATGATTTTCAGGTAGCCATATGAACCACCTCTATAGGAATATTAGGTCCAAAGATGAACTAGTAACCTCCATGGCTACATCGTCATGTTTCACTTCTTCATTTTCCATGTCTCAACCTACGACATAGAGATGATCATCTACAGTGATGGCATTGTTTCCCGGAAACTTTGACAACCATTTGTTAGACTCTTTTGCCATTGTGTTGGGGTATCCATGGATGGTGGTCATGTTAAGGGGTTTATAAAGTTATTTTACTAAAATTGCACAATAGTATATGTTAGTCGGATGAATAAGTTAAGCTTGTTGTCCCTAATTTCCATTGATGAAACAATGATGTATATCAGCAACAAAATGATAATGATAGCTGCAAAATAAAGTTTCTCAAATCTTAGTGAAAGGTACAAGAGACAAGCTAGCAAATTGACTAGTTTAGCTCAAGAACATAGCATAAAACTTTAGAAACAATGTAAGGCTGTTGTAAACAAGAAGTTCTAAAAAAGTAAATTTCATCCTTATGGCTGTAAAACATAAGTTATTACATCAGATAAAATCAGCCACCAAAATCACAAATAATCCACCCAAAAGTCGTAGGGTTAGAATAAAATAGGGGCAAACTTCTAGCAATTTTCTACGATTGAGTTAGGAGTTATTTGAAGATTTGATTTAAGGGTTTTCATAGCCATAATGGTTGTATATGAAATGTTACAACAACAGTAATAAATACTTAGCAAATTGAGATTCCCTAGTGGCTCAACTAAGCGTATAAAGCATATAATTGATTCAAAATTAGAGAATATCAAAAGAATGATTTTTCACATTTATCGAGACAAGAAAATATTTTATATCTCAATGAAAATTCAGATTAGTGCCTTTCATATTTGGGTGAATGGAGTATTTAAACACAATTTATATCAACAAGGTACCTAGAGGGGTGTAAATCCTCTTACTCTAGGGTATGCTAATCAAACTAGGGTAAAATCTGGGAGGGTATACACACTCATTATTCCTCCTAGCAACCCTTGCAAATGACTTGTAAACTTAGAAAATTAGATGAATCTTAGTAGATGGTGTATCCAACATACTCCTCTAGGTTTTCAACCAACAATAACCAAGAATAAGCAATAAATAGCTAACAAATGTATATTTTTCCTTGCCAATCCCAAGAAAGAGAGGAATCAAACCCTAGTTCACCAAGAAAATTACCATCAATGAGCAAGAGAAGAGTAAGCCTTAAAGAGGTGTGCACCACCTTAGCTCATCCTTTCATCAAAATATAACACAAAATCCATTTCAAGAGATAATAAAGCGTAATAATCCTCAGGTATGAAAATTCCAGGACAAGTACTTCTCACAATGGGAGTTATGATTCAAATGAGATTCAAATGATCTTTATTTATAAAAATGTCTTAAACATAGTTTTCCCACTTAATCTAGGGTAAACACAAAAATAGAGGGGTCAACAACCCTTATTTTTCCCCTTAAAGAAGTAATTCATCTTTAATTCAAATTTAAATCTTTAAAAGTGCACAATAGAAACCCTAGATGTAGTCAAGCCCTTAAAGGGTGATGTTTTGACCCTTTGAGAAATTTGTTGGAGAATAAAATTGAAGTCGTTGTGGCTCATGGAGTCTCCCTCTCATGTGATATAGGTCATTCCAAGTGTCAACAAATAACAACTTCACCACCAAAACCCTAGCCCCAATGATGATGTCAACTCCTCAAAGGTGACGTTTTGGCCCCCTCAAGCAAGTTGTTTGGCATGTGAGAGCTAGGAAAGGTCCTCCAAGCTTTCCTCTAGGTATGAAAAATAAATTCATCGTGATCTGGCATGTGGGCCGCCATCCAACACAGGTTTCAATCCCCATGGAATCCCAAGCTAGGCTTGTTCTCAAAAAATTGTCCACCAGTTAGGTCCTGCAAAAACACATGGATACATCATCCAGGATCTCAATTCAAAGCATCATGAAGAGTAAATCAAAATCAATAAAATATCCATCTAAGAATGTACATCCAAACTACCTCATCAAAACAAACCAATTATCAAAGACCCTATGCAATTTTCAAGTTTGAGTATGGGAGGGTTGACAAAATAACCTATTAGGTGGGCGTTCCTCAAGTTTAGGGGTGTTTTCAGGGGATCCTTCTAAGTTATGTGGATGATGTGAAATGGATGAGGGGAAAAATTTGGAGCATGGGTTTCTTGACATACAAAGAGTTATAGTGTCTCACTTATGGGTGCCTTTGTAGAGGATGTGCTACACCTTCATTTTCAATGCATCCTTTTCCAAACCCATTGATGTCATTAATTAATTAGAAATCCAAAACCTTGAGTACTCCCTATTGGTGAATTGATTAGATTGGGGGGTAGTACCACAAAGTCACTTGAAGCTAGAGGTACACTTAGTGCCATATGCAAGGAAAGAAAGGGACAGCATCAATGTACACACCTCAACAAGTGGGGACATTTATATAATGTTAATTTGCTTTTACTTGGGTCTTTGATTGTTTAGGAGAAGAATTTAATTTCTCTCAAGACCTCTTTGGGAAAGCATATGGAAGGTTCATAAGTATGATTTTATATTTTTTCCAACTATCTCTCCTATGGGCCTTTAGCCCTTCTTCCCATGAAATGAGGGACAACCCTTCTTGGATCAGTACACCCGAAAATCCCAAAAGGTGAGGAGATGAGGATGGGTAATGGAAAGTGATAAGTATATTCGAGAATGGCATGATGAATCATCCAAATGACCTCCCAATAGCATCCCTATCCCTAAGGGTGTCCCTTACTAAGGCACAATGTTAACCACGAGTGAAACAAAGGAAAGAGCATAATGTCCAAGACAACATCACATAATCAGCGGTAATAGATGAAACAAATGAAATGCATCAAATATTGAAATGACAATCACCATAATACCTAGAATTGTACCTCATGGAACTGTCTTGTCTTCGAGGTCGTCGATGTCAGGTGAATACCGTCGTGACGAACCTAGTTGTGGTGGGGTGGGTCTATGTTTGTGCAAGTAGACATTGTTGGTCAAGCTATCTATCGGTGTACTCCATGTCTGCAACTTGAGGCCTCGAGACATCATTTCCTAGTTATCCATAGGAAATGGGTATAACAGGGTCCAATCATAGTACTTGACCCAATATCTCAAAGGAATTTTAATTAAGAAGGATCAGCTGTGCCCTTAGCTATATGACCCAACTACCCAGGTACTAGGAGGCTGATCTCCCCGAGTTTTGTTCTCGATGTACTATAGAAAAAATATGGCCCAATCCCGATTGATCTAAGGCTAGTTTCAGGTATACCTAGGGTATTTCCAATAAATAGAAAGGTATGTGGAAGTGAGATTTCATGTACAAGTGTTGTCTAATGTGATACTACTCAAAAGGGTACCAACAACAGTTACAAGGGTTTCTAATAGCATGATTCCACTTGTATTCCCTGCATGTATTCATCCCTAACCAAAATTTTACCCATCAAAAGATAGATCATTGTGTTATTTAAATACCTTAGAACACATCACTAGCTTGGAAAAAACAATCTACTAAAATTTGGGTATGTTGGCTGGGAAAGAGCTCACATTACCAGATGTATCATTTCTTAACCCATGAAAGTGAAACCCTGCTTGAGATATCTGAGAGAATATAATTGTAGATTAACCATAAACAAGGGATAATAAGATCAAATTTGTAAAGATACCCTTGCATATTGATAATGCAAAGAAGAATACAATGTTCACTTTCCTCTTAAAAGATTGGAGTGAACCATTTGAAAACGGAGCTCCAAATATAGAACACAAGACAAGCATTCCAAAGTCTCTCATCTCTTTAAATAGATTTTGATAGAAAAAACCGTAACTACTTGTGGTCCTTTCATGGGTACCAAATACCTGAGTGAATGCTTATAAAGGAGACCTATTTACATTAAATAATTATCCACTAATATCAAATGGGCCTTATTCAAGAGAATGGACACATTCAACAATTAACTAACTCCTAAGTAGCCTAAAGTAGCGAGGTTAAGGAAGGACCCTAACAATTTATGACCCTCCTTATTGAAGCTCATGTATGACTCCTTGAGATACATTGTAACCGGAACTAATGTTTGCAACCTTTCTACTTATATAATGAAATCACATCCTCCCATTTTAATATAAAACATGTTTGATTTGAGAAAACAAATCCCCATTTGGGGTTTCACATTCTCTCCCTTACCATTGATTTTCATCATACCTCCATTGGCTATAATGATTTGAATATTTTTCACTACATGGACACAACAATGGGTTTCTTCTATCAGTAGACGATGAATAAAAATGTGGGTGTTGTCATTGTTGATTAAGACAATCACCTTTCTAAGCTTAATATGGCCAACCAACTTGAGGGTCTAGGGTGCCGAAATTCTTGATAAAGAATGGAGGGAAATTTAGGGTTCCTCACAAGGAGGCTCCTATATGGTTTCTTAATGAGGAGGATATGTAGTATCTTCTATATACATATCTATAATTACTTTCTCTAAAATTTATTTGGGTGTGTCAGATGGGGCCATATCTAGGAAAAATAATTTATAATCCTTACACCAATGGCCATAAAAAAGTATATCATCACAATGATAGTAGAGGCCTAGACATTGATGTTTTGTTGATTTTTCCATAGTTAACATGTGGACCCTAGGTTTCTAGGGGGAAAGAAGAAGAGAAGAGAAGAAGAGAAGAGAAGAGAAGAGAGAGAAGAGAGAGAGAGAGAAGAGAAGAAGAGAAGAGAAGAGAGAAGAGAGAGAAGAAAGGGAATAGACAGAAGATGTGGTTGTGGAACAAACATGGTTCATTTGGTCTAGGTAGTTACCACCACCTATGCTTCCCTAACTAGTTCAGAGGTTTTTAACCAAGTAGTTGGGCGAGCCATAGGGATATGTTCTATAATATCTCCTTTAGACCATTGATAAAACATTATTTGAAAAAGTACCATTCATACCTTTTGTGTGAATTTCCATTGCTTGGAGGAAGCAATGATTTATTTTAATATGTCAATTTGGCGCAACTTGGTCACACATCCCAAAAAAACATTAATGTATATTTAAAAGCAAGCATATGTAACTTCACAAACTAGATTTAGACAATGTACCCCCCATAGGCCTTCCTATTCCATTGCCACCATTTCCTACACTCCTTATGCAAGTTTAACACACCCATCTGGAGTTTCAATAGGACATCATTAATACTTTGGATGGAAAAGTAGTGTTCCATCTAGCTAACCCATCACGTTGGTTCTAAACCATTGAACTTGTTCATATCTACTTTAGGTCATTTGTAAAACATATGGCGTTGATTGTCTTGAAAGGGTGACCTTGTGCGGTACCAACTTCACGTGGATGATACACCGCTAGCCTACAATCCTAGTGGCTCTTTCCAATTCCCAAATCCTAATAGGGCTTCAAGAATGGTCTATAGTTGGTCATTAATTTTAAAAACCTCATCATAGAGGTTATTGATCATATAGACATGTTCTTGCAATTTGTCGATATTATAGACATGTTCTTACAGGTTATCGATCTTATAGACTTATTCTCTGATATGATATACTCAACTTTCCAATTAAGTGATATGGGTGTCCATGGTCATGTTTCTAGCGGCCACTATGGGACACTTGGGTCCACAAGAAGGGTTACTTGAGAACTATACCAACATGATTAGTCATCGAATGGACTTATATGGTGTAGGATCATGCTCAAAATGAAGGTCTTAAACTTTTCCTAGACAAATTTATGTATATAATGTTTCTCATTTTTGAAGGAGATCATCCATCTAGGATGCCTACAGAATGTAGAAGATTTTTACAAGTAAGTTTAGAACTTAGGGTTGTATATTGATATCTATATGAGGATTTGATAGTAATTAGGGTGCATGGATTAGAAAGAGGAACCCTAGAATTATTTCTTTGAAATATGAGAGGTAAAGAATTAGATCAGATTAGTTACATTTTGTCTATAGACAACATAAACCTCCATTGTCTTTACCAATAGATATTTATTCATATGTCATTAACAATAAGAAGTCATTAACTAAAATTATTCCAAAGTATTATACTTTCTAAAATAATAAGGTTTGGCAATGTGATCCATATCATATAATTTCAAATAAGAGAATCTCTCTTACCTCATCAACCTATATACACCACCCATATCTAGATGTGGAAAGGTTATCTAATCAGGAAATTTGGAAAATGATACATTAGATTCATGATGGGATAAAGTGGTGGGTTGGAGATAAAGGGAAAATAAAGAAGAAATAATAGGGGATTTTCTACATCCTTTCACAAGTCATAACAAAAAGCATAACCCTAATCCTATAATGACTAATGATCCTTCTATTTCTATGGAAAAATTTGTTAATCTAGATAAGGAAGAAATTTTCAATAACATTGCATACTTGGATATCAAAGAAGTAAATTTTACCATTGTTGAAGTTGTCACTAGTTATTCTGAGATGATTAATTATTTTTCTTATGATGATGGGAAGTGAATGAAAGGAAATACTTGTTGATTAAGGTTGGTTGTCATTGATGTCAACCCTTTAAAGTCTGGTAGTGAATTCCGACAGCACAAAGGTTTAGGTAATGGAATGAATATTGTTTGATGTAAATATGACTCATTATTGTCTTTCATGGTTGATAAAGTAAATATGGATGAACTCCAAAGTGAATACATATGGTGGGAAATCACCCTCCGCATGGGAAGACGCCTTGAGGAGTAAGAGAACCCATGTAGTGTGGAATAATGAGATGAAGGACAATGAATTTTTAGATAAACTATCCTATATAGATAGTAATTTTCATTCATTTTTTTGTGGTATGTTGAGCGTCACATAACTCCTCACGATTAGAGAGTTATGGCCATGAGAAGTTGGAGACCCGGGTTTGGGTAATGGACCCAAAGTTTGTTTGATGGATACTTGATTATGAGTTATGATATATTTTTTAGATAATACTATTATATATGGATAGTACATGTCATTCCATTTCTCTTTGGTATATGTGGAACATCACATAAAATCCTCATGGTTTTGAGAGTTATGGCCTTACTCAGTTGGAGGACCCTCATATGTCATCTGAAGCCCCCAAGATCAAAGTAGTCCAAAGTGGTTTAAAAGATTTTAAAGGTAAATAATAAAGTGAAGTATTAGTGTATTATAATTCCAAGTGAATACAAAATAAATTATTTCAATAATAAATTTAATGGAGAAATTAGAAGTGGGTTAACCTAAAATAAAGAAGAAGTGGGGCCAAGTGACCTAGAAGATGTTTTTAAGGAAGCCAGAGTATAAATAAGAGGAAAATACTCTCATTTTAATCACACACTTGAGAATATTGAATATCTATAGGTTTAAAGGTAACCAGGATATCTAATCCGAAATTTTGAGGGAAAGGTGTGAAGAAAAGAAGGCCAAAATGCGGAAGGATAAATTCTTTTGATTGTGTTTTCTAGGTATGTTATTTATGGAGTCATCTCACCATTTTGCTATAAATTTTTTTATATAGTGATTCAAACGTTGAAATTTCATTTCCATTGAGAAAACATATCCAAGTATCTGATAGTAAGAATTAATCTTGTGGGTCATTGTATTTTGGAGTTACACTCTATATGGAAAATAGGGTTTGTGGCTGATCACGAAACTAGACAAAAATAGGTGTTTAGGGTAAAAACATCATAACTTCTTCATAACATATCCAAATTATGTGAAAACAAATTTGTTGGTTGGAGTACAGTCTATAGTATGTTTTGTAACAGTTTCAAGTCCATTCAACAAATATTCCATGCGGGGCCTCTACAATTTCTCTCTCTAGAATAAGTCGAGAATTCAACAAGGTATGCCATTTTGCTATAACTCAGCACTAAAGGAAGGTTCAAGTAGTGAGAATATGAAGGAATTACATAAAATAAACTGAAGAACATTATTGTATCAGTTTCATATCTATATATACATTACGGTACAAAGTTATGATTACTTCAAAGTTAGGGTTGTTGACTAATCAAAACTAGGTATGTGAGACTAAGAAAAGTTTGATGAAAATGCTAGTCTCTTGTTGTTGGGAGTTAAGGAAGGTTTGGGGAATGTGATCATATACACCAGATATATTGGATCTACAAATCATATTTGGATGAAATTGATGAGAGTTTTGGTTTGAGGTACATGTTGAGTACATGGTTAGAACAAGTATTAGTTGATGAGTTGGCACATACATGGTGCGTATAGCAAGTAGTTGATGAGTTGGCACATACATGAGGTGTATAGTTGATGATGTTGGTACATATTGATGAGTCATAGTTGATGAGTAGTTGACACATGATTGGTACATACTTGGTACATGGTTGGATGAACTTGTTTAAGGTACATGTTGATTATAGGTTATTTCGTACAGGTTGGTGCATGGTTGATGCACTTGTTTATGGTACAAGTTGACTAGAGGTTGAGGTACAGGTTGATGCATGGTTCATATTTATTGGTATAGTTTTACAACGATATATCTCACAGTGACAGGTTGACAATGGTTCCATCATTCTACTTCTACTTCAGGGTGGCAGGACGAGGCAAGGACAGGTGGTTGTAGCCACTTTCCGGTTGTAGTCAGAGAACATAGGGGGTTGTAGCCTCCTTCTGGTTGTAGCTAGAGAATTGGGGAGTTGGAGCTTCCCTCAAGTTGTAGCCTGACAAACTAGGGGGTTGAAGCCTCCTTCCAGTTGCAGCTGGAAAACAAAGGAAATTGGTGCTTCCAATGAATGTAATTCTTCAAGACATATAAGAAAAAACATTCTATGGTTTTCTCCCGATTTGGATTTCCACGTAAAACACTGGTGTACTGTGTATGTGTATGTTTTTTCATTTGTTCATTGCTTATTTACTTTGCAGTTATTGGATGATAATGCTTCATTGATATAACACTTGGATTATATGGTTAAAAAGGATTAAATTGCTCTATTACTGATTCACCCCCCCTCTCAGTAATCCAACAATACTCACTTCCCTGTGAATCATTTTCATAACAAGAAGTTATGACAAATCAATAAAGTCCTAATGAAGCTAGAAAGGGGTTTGTTTCTCTTGGTACGCTCGAAATTGATAAAAATTAAGAAGAGTTATCTAATATATATAGAAAGGAAGAAAATTCTTCAAAATCAAAGGATTCCCAAAAGGGAAAAAAGAAGAAGATAAGAATGTCCTCAGTCTAAGAGAAATAATATGGATGAAGTAAGTTGTCAACATGATTTGGAGAACCTAGAGATTCATTGTGACACCTTTAAGATGGCATCTACTCCTATTGATTCACTAAAGGTCCCATGCATTGTTCAAGTCATTTATAATCCTTGATTTTATCCCTCTAGCTATCTTTGATGAGTAGATGGTAGAAATGAATGATTTTAAGATTATAATTTCTAAAGAAAAATTCAAGACCCATGTTCATCAAGGCCCTATTATTACAATTACTTATCCTTTTCTTAAACTTACTGATTAGTTTGATTAGTTTGATTCTAAGAAATTTTCTCCCACTGAAACTTCTCCAAAAACAATTCTTCAATTTTTCAATATCATGATTCTTGGCCCTCCCAATCCTTAGAGATTGTTTTTGGAATTTCTAAAATAAAAGAGAAATCAAAGAAATTTGGAACTCATAGTGGTCTTTTGGCTCTCCCAAAGAGATAATTTAAAGAAGAAATTTAAGATAACTACCTTACATCACAATCCTTGGAAAAATGAAAGTGGTATGAAACTTAACGGTGATGATGCCACAACAAGTAATGTATATTTGAGGCAAGTTCATACAATGGATATTATTGACTTTCATAATCACATTGGAGATGCCATTTCTAGATAATACATTCAAGTAATTGTTGATATGAAAAATATCAAGGGATTGGTTGTTAAACAAGTAAAGGATTTGAAATGTGAAATCGTAGTAAATTGATGAAGACCCCTCATGGATCGTTGTTTCCACAAGTACAGAGTTATAAATAAAACTTTGCACAACTTCGATATCGAGGTGCTCTATGTTAGGGTCCTATAAATATAGGCAATCTGTTTGTTTAGTTATCTATTTTGGAAATTTTTTGGTAAGGTTTAGCCTATGAATCACTAGGTTCCATAGCCTAAAAGTTTGTTGATCCAAGCAACCATTTAGTTTTTAAAGTTTGATGGCCAAAATAAAATATGGATCTTTCAGAGACTTTTTGCATACAAAATTAGGTTCAGATCAGGTTGCAGGTGTTTTCATGGCATAGTGCATAGGAGCATCTTTCCAATAGTATATTTGGTGCTTCAGACTAACATCTAGATCAAAAGAGGGGAAATGCAAAATGTTGCAGTTGGCACTAAAGAAAACCATCACATTCCACTCCATGATGACATTCCAGGATGGAACCTTATATTTCAGCCTAGGTGGATTATTTTTCTGCGCAAATTGTTGATTGTTGAAAGCCATTTTTGGTCTAGCAGCATGTGCTAAAAAAGTAAAGATCCAACATTTACTTATTGCACTAGAAAATTACATGTTCGATCCATTGTGGTGGGAAGTGCATAAAATATGCGCAGATTTTCCTCGGCGGCATCGTCGCTCTTCCCGATCGACGACCCTCATTTTTTTTCTCCCCCCCCCCTCGACCTACATACCTTTATCGACGGAGGGGGGTTCTGAAAATTTGTTTTCCCCACGCTCTAGCCCCACCTAATGTGGCACTCCCTCATCGTTTTGCACCCCCCCCCGTCTGATTACCACAAATCACTCACCTTCTCGCCTCTACTCCTCCTCTCCCTACATGACACATGTCCCTACCGCTCACATTCCTGCCTCTACTCCTCCTNTTGTTTTCCCCACGCTCTAGCCCCACCTAATGTGGCACTCCCTCATCGTTTTGCACCCCCCCCGTCTGATTACCACAAATCACTCACCTTCTCGCCTCTACTCCTCCTCTCCCTACATGACACATGTCCCTACCGCTCACATTCCTGCCTCTACTCCTCCTCTCCCTACACGACACATATCCCCACACCTTATACTCATTATCCCCGCAACCCTTCCCCTATGACCGTTAGTTGTACCGTAATGGTCCCATGCCCCTAACAGATATCCTTGCAACCATAAAAAGTCATAATTTCCCCCCCATTACAATATTTGATGACTAAAAACCCGTGAAGATTGAGCCAAAATGAAATGCATTTTACGATGGGAGACTCAGGTAAAAAGACCAAGGTGATTCCAAATATTTTGTGACAGAAATAAAATTCAAAGGGACAGATGGAAAAGAAATCAGTACGAGAGGACAGTAAGCATATTTTGTGGAGATAGTTTCAACCTTGTTCTAGATTTCAAGGGCATGAAGACACCTAGCATCAGAAGATCAACAATCAATCATCCAATTCCAGATTTCAATGCACGATACTTGCAAAAATAGCCACAGTCAACAACAATGACCAACGAAGCAGCAGGAGTCAAAGGATAACTCATCAACAACTTCCATAAAAAATAGTGCCAAAAATCTGAGCGGATCTTAACAATCCTATATTGTTGTGATTAGAGATAGATGTTAGTTTAGATATCCCTAAAATAAATCCTGATCAGTTATGACATGATCTTTTTTAAATAAATTTATAAACACTTCTCATTTCGAAGTATGATGAGTTGGGACTTGTTTTGAAAGATAGGACTAGTATTGTAAAGTAGCCTACAAATACACCATTGATAATATTTTCCAGTAATACAGTGCAATTATTACAAGTTATTTGTGCCAACTTTATTGGTGAAGTGCATCTTTCCCTGTTAATTTGTTCTCTTTTGTTATCACCACTGTTTCCTAAATTCTGGATTATTCTAAGAACATAAAGGACATAATTTGTTTAAATGTACACTATATCTCTATCTTAAGAATATTTTTTGTGTTTTTCACTAAAGATTAAAATCAGAATTCTTAATTGCTCTTTTTTTTATTGGATTTATAGACCTTTTCATCTCCTCCATACCATAAATCTTTGAGGATCCAGTAAATTTTCCTACCCTGCCCTGCAATATTAGCCTGTTAAACCTTGTATTTGATCAATTAAAAACTGTGACTCCATTTTCCCAATGATCCATCTTCACTGTTCCAACTAAACAATTCAAATCAAACAAACAAACCCTGAACTATCATAACTAGCATAATATTTTAATATAAACAAATCTAAATCTTACAAAGAGATCCCTCTAGCTAGCAGGGCTAGATCCCAACTTCCAAAGTGGTTTTGTGGTTACCTATGTCATTTATTTCACAACCTTAAGAAATTACAGAGCGATAACACTCCTCTTCAAATAATTCGAGCCTTTCTTTATGTCTATGCACTAAGCCCCTTTTTCCTTCACATGACTGAGCCATATAACCCTTGCACCAATATTCTGTGTGTCATCTCCTTCCTTCATCGATGGAGCCTACTCTTTTATTCCATATGCCAAGTCCTCGACCAAGAACTTATCCTTGTAGCACTTATACTCTAGCACTTATTCTCACGTAATCTGATGCTCGAACCGGGGGATTATCTGATGTCGGGATATCAGAACCTTTTTGAGGTTCAATTTAATCTTTGAATGAGTCTAATCCAATGTGTTAACTCATGGGTAATTTTAGACCCCTAAATAAACGCACATCATTGATCACACCTTTCAATGGACAATTTCATTTATAACGTCTACCGACCACCGACTATATTCCAATATTCAACACTTAATTGTCTCGATCCGATATGACGTCGCTACTATGTCACTTTCCATGTATCACCTCCTGTGGATGTACACGTGTCACCTTTTTAATGGTAGCATACTTTGGATGACATATGTCGGGATTGGATTGTCGGAGCACCTACGCTCGCAACACTTTACATTTTCATCCAAAGTCTGAAGCCTGAAATAATTTGGACGATTGATCTTTTTGATGATCAACAGTCACAATCTCATCAGCCTTAAGTATATGCTAAGGGTTCTGGACCATCGATCTGTCAAACCTTTTCTAGATCTAATATCCACCATCAATTTCCAATTGAATGATACAAAATATCATTCACCTTTCCTTTAACTTGCTCACACTTCCATACTCCTAATAGGGTTGTCCTCTGTAGATCTGGTTCTGTAATGAACAACAAGATCTATTTCCAACCATCGGGCTATCGGATCATCGAGCACCGAGTATTCACAACTTAGCACTCATGATTTTTCTCTGGTCCGTTCAATTAACTATTGTGCAACTCTATCCTCCACACGACTGATGACCATCGATCTCCCTAACAGACGAACAATCATATTTGAAGTTTCATTGGCCGTCGAGGTATTCAATTTGTGTCTAATGACTAGCTCCTGATCGTTGATCTCTCCCGATGATCAATGATCAATGGTCGACATTTGGTCTCGTAATGATCTTGATCTAACACTCATATTTACACCTTCACGATCCGACATTTCATGACATTCTCTGCACAATAACGTTTCTTCAATGGGTCACCGCCGATCAATTATGTGATCGACGGTCGATCTTCCTCCTCATTGGAATGTGTGCTCCTACAAATCTCATCTCTTGGCCATTTTCCTCATCCCTACACACTCAATTTCAACACCCTACATAGATATATATAAGTAATTAAAAGGGGATAACACATTAGCACGTAACACAGTGCTATTTCTATTAATCAATCACACTGTACACAATTTTCATAAGGCCTTTTGTGCCTTTTTGGCATTATTTACATTCATTTGGCCATTAATTGGCCTGCTGGACACACTTGGATTATTTCACACTCACACCTCTCACTTTGTCTCGACACACACATCTATCGTCTCTCTGATGCTCGTAGGCTTACAATTTTAAGTAGGGAAGGTCTCCTTCCAGGTCATCAATAAATCCCTAATAGTATGCAACTAATACCCACAATAGTACTCTTGTACTTTACAATCGAATCCTCCATACATAGGATGATCTTCCTATGCCCAACTAATTTCTCAATTAATCCTTTATACTTCAAATAGGGAAAACAAACCCTATCCTTCTGAAATCCAACTAAAACATGACACTTTACATTAATTCAAAGTTTAGGAACCCACTCCCTTAGTAAATTTCAATACCCCTAGGTCTAATAAACATGGTTGATCTTGGAGGTGAAATGCTCCTGCATCAGACTCCCAAGGTTAAAAATGTTCATGATCTCCTGATCATGATTCTTCATTTGTTGAAATCCTCCTAGATTTCAAATCCTATGTTGTTACTCACTTGCATTGTGTCTTGTTGATGTCTTGATGTTATCTGCAACCTTCGAGGATCCCATACTTTACTCTGTTGTTGTGCAACATCTCTACTAGCTTTAGTAAGTTATACTTTCATGTTTCTCTTCTTCTTCATATATCTCCTCTTGGAAATCCTCATCAAATGCTTCCATAACTCCTCCAAAAAAAGGTCTAGTCTTGTCCTATGTTGGTACACACCATTGTTGCAACTTGCCTACTGCAAATTTCCATAGAAACTTTGTATGGTCGTTTCCATCTCTGTCTCCATTCTCTTGTATGTCCTCAACCTCTTTAGAACAATGTTCACTGAATAAAATATTATGCAAACAATACTGCATATCCTTAAGCTACATTCTCAACCTACAAGATTGCTCAACTAAATTATGTTCTTGGAATTTATTAAAATGAAATATTTGTTGCAGACAATTTATACCTTCCTTCATGATCATGTACCAATGATCATCAACACCATCCTCATCTATTGTCATTTCTCCCCTGGAAAGCTTCACACTTGCATCACTGTAACCTTGCATGGATCTTTCCAAGAATATATGTACTTCATCATATGAAGTATCTCCAAGACAATTGTTTGTCCTCTTTGCATCTCCATCATCTACATTCTTTGAACATGCATGACTTCCTTGTTCACAGCTTCCAAGAGATAATGTTGCCCCTTCCTCTGACATGACATAATTCAGAATATGTCTCTCTCTCATTCCTTCATGAGGCAATTCTTCCTCTAGAATGACTTCAAGTGGTTTCCTATCTCCATGACCTATAAGTCCCGCAAACACACAAAAATCATTAGTTTTAAAAACATGAGACTTCTCAATCCCCTTAGATGTCTCTAGCATCTTCTCCTTATGAAATTTCTCCATGAGGTCTACAATTTGAACCTCAACTTCCTCTCCAATCATAACCTCCTCCTCTATTAATAAAAATGAATTGTTGGTCTTGTTTTAAAGGACTTCTCGTACACATCCTCTCTGAGTTTCTCCTCCTTCAATAAAGCTTTCAACCTATGCTTCAGTTTTTCCTGCAACATATGCCACTTCACCTTCTTCTGTAGAATCCA
This sequence comes from Picea sitchensis, assembly GCA_010110895.2. Taxonomy (NCBI): domain Eukaryota; kingdom Viridiplantae; phylum Streptophyta; class Pinopsida; order Pinales; family Pinaceae; genus Picea; species Picea sitchensis. Next base: position 35,412 of record SNQJ01S0064630.1, read on the forward strand.
CCTATTGGTCTTTCTCACCTTTTTGTAGCAATTTCATTAACACATTGAGTCATACCTTCATTATAGCTAACTCTATCAAAATACTCATCACTCATTCTTTTGTGGCTTACCCTGGAACCCTTGCTATGACCATTAGTAGTCATTGCCTTGTTTCCTCTATGAGCTTCTCTTTTCTCACTGTGAGCTGCAGTTAAGCCTATGTAACAAGTTTCCTTGTCACTCAATACCTCATAAATCCTTTTCATAGCCTAGCCTTTTGGTATTCCTCTAGTTCTCTTCCCTAGAACATCCTTCTGAGCATTCCTTGCTCTTCTCTAGCCCTGCACCTACTCACACTCTCTCTATAAAATTTGCTTGTCCTCCTTCCTTCCAACCTTCAACTGGAACAGGTCCCTTGCCATAGTCTTCAAGAACTTCCTTTATTCTCTATTACAGTTCTTTTGTTGTTACCATTCCCAACACTTCTACCTGTAATCAACCATTCCAAATTAGTTGAAAACAAAAGACCGATTTCCTGCAAGATCTATGTGATGATCTTATCCAATTTCTTTCACTTGAATGGACAATTCCATGTCACAATGCCTCTGTAATTTTCTCATGCACTCCTTTGCACATGCTTCCCTCTTAATCAATTCAATTTCTTTGTTGGCTGGAATCCTCAAACTTCATTGTTCTGATTGAATTTCGCCAAGATAAAATATTTCTCTAATACCAATTGATGAAGACCCCCTCATGGATCTTCATGCCCACATGTGTGGAGTTATAAATAAAAAATTGTGCAACTTCAATATCTAGTTGCTCTTGATTCTTATACAGACCCAAATCCTCTCCTTGAACAAAGTTTTGAAATTGTCTATTCTGACACCTTAAGTGCCTCCTCGTTATGGCGCTAATCTACTCTTCAAAGAATCTGAGCCTTTATGTATGTTTGTGCACTAAGCCCCTTTTTCCTTAACATGATCGAGCATTATAACCCCTACACCAAGATTCTATGCGTCAGCTCCTTCCTTCGTCGATGGTGCCTACTCTTTTAGTCAATATGACCAATTCCTAGATCAAGTGCTTATCCCTGTAGCACTTATAATTTGGTACTTATTCTCACGTGATCAGATGCTCGAACCAAGGGCTTATCTGATGTCAAGATATCAGAACCTTTTTGAAGTTCAAATTTACTCTTTGAATGAGTTTGATTCGGTGTCTTAACTCGTGGGTGATTTATACCCTACAATCAACGCATGTTGTTGATCACACCTTTCAATGGACGGTTGGATTTATATCATCCGCCGACCACCGACTATATTCCAAGCTTCAACACTTAATTGTCCCAATTTGATATGACATGGCTACTTCGTCACTCTCTACGTGTCACCTCGTGTGGTTGTACATGTATTGCCTTTTGAATGGCTGCATACGTTGGTTGACGTATGTCGGGATCAGATTCCTGGAGCACCTACACTCGCAACACTTTACATTTTCATCCAAAGTTCGAAGTCTAAAATAATTTGGACCGTTGATCCCACTAATGATCAATGGTTGTGATCTCATCATTCATTAGTCTATACTAAGGGTTCTCGAGCATCGATCTGGCAAACCTTTTCTAGATCTAATCTCCTCCGTCAATTTCCCATTGAACAATACAAAAGACCATTTGATTTTCCTTTAACTTGCTTGCACATCCATACTCCCGATAGGTATGTCATCTGTAGATTTGGTTCTATAATGAATGACATGATCTATTTCCAACCATTGGGATATCAGATCGTCGGGCACCTGGTATTCACAACTTAACACTCGTGATTTTGATCCAATCCGGTCAATTAACTATTGTGAAACTCTATCCTCCGCGCGACTGATGGTCGTCGATCTCCCTGACATATGAACAACCAGATTTAAAGTTTCATCGACCTTTTTCGATGACTAGCTCTTCATCATTGATCTCTCCCAGTGATCAAAAATCAATGGTCGAGATTCAATCTCGTAACGATCTCGATCTAACGCTCGTATTTACGCCTTCATGATCCGACAATTCACAACCTTCCCTGCACGATAACATTTCTTCAATGGATCACCGTCGATCCACTATGTGATCAACGGTCGATCTTCCTCCTTGGAATGCACTCTCCTGCAACTTTAAACCTGCAAGTCTTTGTTCTCGACCATTTTCCTCGTCCCTGCACACTCATTTTCAACACCCTACACAAAGATATATAAGTAATGATAATCATTTTCAACACCCTACACAAAGATATATAAGTAATGATAAGAGGATAACACACCAGCACGTAACACAATGTTATTTCTATTAATCAATCACATTGTACACAGTTTACATAAGGGTTTCCTTTCCTTTCTGGCCTGATTTACATTCATTTGGCCACTAATTGGCATGTTGGCCACACTTGGCTTCTTTTACACTCACACCTCTCACTCTGTCTCGACACACATATCTATCGTCCCTCTGATGCTCGTAGGCTTACAATTTTAAGCATGGAAGGTCTCCTTCCAACTCATCAACAAATCCCTAACATTATGCAACTAATACCTACAATAGTACTCGCATACTTTACAATTGAATCCTCCATACATAGGATAATCTTCCTAAACCCAACTAATTGCTCAATTAAACCTTTATACTTCAAATAGTGAAAACAAACCCTATCCTTCTAGAATCCAACTAAAACATGACACCTTACATTAATTCAAAGTTTAGGAAACCCGCTCCCTTAGTAAATGTCAAGACCCCTAGGTCCAATCAACAGGCTTGATCTTGAAAGTGAAATGCTCCTACATCATAAATATAGCCAGGAATCATAATATTCATAAATTGGAAAATAACATTGTACTCTTAGCCAAATATAGCCAGGAATCATAATATTCATAAATTGAAAAATAGCATTGTGCTCTTAGCCATGGATCCCAAAAGGTTTAACTATGTAGAAGAAATAATTAAGCCCAAAATGTTTAACTATGTAGAAGAAATAATTAAAGATAAAGATGTTGATAATAAAGGATTTGAGCGTTTAGATGGGAATTCAAGATGTTGAGATAGTGCAAACTTCAAATCCAATGGTTTACTATGCCTATGAAGAGAAATATGTGTTGGTTGCAAAGATCATGATTGAGGTGATTAAAATATGAATCTACTATATGTATATTACATGATGTATGAACAAACTAAATCGAAAGCTAAAAGCAAAGCATTGGAGACCTTAGACTTGAGATTTAGGGTGAAAACTTTAGAATCACGGAGGCTATAAACTACATTTGGAATGAAATCATATAGTACATGGACATGTTTTATAACATTTTACATGTATTAACAATGTTGAGATTTGATGTTTTTTCTGTATAGACTAATGTGAAAGAAATTTGGAATGAAATAGAGGATAAATAAAACATACACATAAATGGTCGAAGATAAAAGGACGAAATAAGGTTGGCATTTTGAAAGAAGATATTCCCTCCCAAGTCAACATAGGGAAATTAAAGTCAACATAGGGAAATTAAAGAATAAATATTTCATAGAACATTTAAATAGAAATCATTACGCTTTTTAGAATTTACCACACGGTAAATCAAGTCTATAACTTCTTTGTTTATTATAAAAACATTCTCTAAGTCTTTCATATCTTATTCCTTGTAGGCTTGTAGTTTGAGCATTTATTCCAATTTATACTCTCGTCTTGAAGAAACCATTTTTTTTTAAGTCTTGCCCCTTTGTTATTTGGGTTGATTGTAAAAACGCATAAATTATGTTATGCAGATTTTATACATATATTTTTGTGATTAATATACTGAAAAGTTATGCTATGCAAGGTGTTTTGAGTATGTTTTTCATCGTTATTTAATTTTATTTAAATTAGTGTAAACTCTTGGATTCATTTTGATCATGTTTAACAAGTTTTCTTATTTCTATCTTTGAATGTTTAAGACTATCTTATTTTTTGATATTCGAAGTATCTATTTATTTTCATAGCTTCTACATTTACCATTAAATATTTTATGTCTTATTGTTTTAATAAAGGTGTCTTATTGGTTATGTGACACTAAGGTAGTATGAACTGATATTTCAATCTAATCAAGAAATGATCCCAACTCAATCTAACCCAAAAAATTGTTTCAAGCATCAAGAAAGAAATTTTATCAAGCCTATTCTTCTTCAAAGAACCCTACTCTGGAAAACTAGTCTTTATCTTTTATTGTAAGAACTTATAAATTATGTTATGCAGTTTTTGATACATATATTTATGTGCTTAATACAATGAAAAGTTATACAATGTTTTGAGTATGCTTTTAATTATTATTTAACTCTAGTCAAGGTAGTATGAACTAATTATTTAACTCTAGTCAAGGTAGTATGAACTATTGGATTCATTTTGATAATGCCCGACATGTTTTCTTATTTCTATTTTTGAATGTCTAAGACTACCTTACTCTTTGATATTTGAAATATCTATTTATCTTCATAGCTTCTACTTCTACCATTAAATACTCAATTTTATGTTTTATTGTTTTGATAAAGATTCCCTATTGGTTACGTGACACTATGTTTAATGCCTTTACTTTGATTAAAATTGATTTCTCTCATTTATTAAAATACTATTTAAATAATTTGGTGATACATATATTTATGTGCTTAATACAATGAAAAGTTATACAATGTTTTGAGTATGCTTTTAATCATTATTTAACTCTAGTCAAGGTAGTATGAACTATTGGATTCATTTTGATAATGCCCAACATGTTTTCTTATTTCTATTTTTGAATGTCTAAGACTACCTTACTCTTTGATATTTGAAGTATCTATTTATCTTCATAGCTTCTACTTCTACCATTAAATACTCAATTTTATGTTTTATTGTTTTGATAAAGATTCTCTATTGGTTACGTGACACTATGTTTAGTGCCTTTACTTTGATTAAAATTGATTTCTCTCATTTATTAAAATACTATTTAAATAATTTGGTGACAGGAAGCTTAAAAAATATATATTTATATTAAGGGATGCCCCCTTTGGCTTATAGATTCTTCCATTCAAGCCTAAAGCGATGATGTTTTAAAATTCTAGTGTATTTTTGGCATAATTCCTTCTAAAGTAACATCTCAAGAAACATCTCAATTAGTATCATTTCCAAGGAACTTTCCATGGAAGATGACAAAAATCAAGTTCATTCTTTTGGTGATGGAGTATGAAGTTTTGTTTTCATTTAAACGATTCAAATTTCACTTGGAAACTTCATTATATCAAACTGAAGGACAAAGAAGACATACTAGATTGTGATCTAATCAATAAATGATCCCCATCTTAATCTAACTCAAAAAAATCGTTTCAAACATCAAGAAATAAATTGTATCAAGCCTATTCTTCTTTAGATAACCCTACTCTAGAAAACGAGTCTTTATATTTCATTCCTTCAAAGTCTACAATCTTTCTTAAAGGATATTTCTATCTCCTTTGAAGGAAGAAAGGTTGAAGTTCATAGAAATTCTTCATAGTTCTTTGGTAGATTTTCCTATGTCTTTTATTTCCTTTTCAACTCTCATAAATGTTCTTCTTCCTTTTTAGGCATGGCTAAAGGATGAGACTCCACCCTTCTCCACTTGAACGCTAGCCTTTGGAGGCCCAACATTCCACCTTTTCATCCTTGATGTCACTCTCATGAGCCTAGCATCACCCTACTAGGGCATGACATCACCATCTTTGGGGTTTTATCTCATGTAAATTTAAATTTGGTAAATGTAAAGGATAATTAAAGGGGGTCGACCCTCTTATGTTTTAATGTTGAAAATTTTAAGTGGACAAATAGGTCAAGGAGGTTCCATATAAATAAACCTTCTTGACATTTCATTTTATCATCACAATTTTCTCACCTTTGTGAGAGACAAGTCTGAAATTTTCTCTCTATTGGGGTTAGAGGCTCTTTTTACTCATTCCCTATCTCTTGGAGGACAAGTGTGGATCGTTATTTGCTGATTTTTGGATGAATTTGCTGCAATTAGGGTTTACTCTTTTCATATATTGGTGAAGTAAGTAAATTTCTGCAATTTCATTTCATGTTATTGAATGTTTTATGGTAAATTTTACTTGTTCATATTGAAGATTTTGCTTGGTAAAATCCCTAAGAGAGGAGCATAAGTGATTCCTCTTCTCATAAGGTTAACTTCATCCATAAATTTGTGAAGGAAATCCTACCTAGGGTTAGACTCCTAAATCCCTAAAGTGCTAGCACTTTAGGATTTTAGCCCTAGACTCTTGATTGTGACATAATTGAAGAACTTAAGAAGGGAGAAAAGTTGTTAGAGCCCAAAAGTGCTTGCACTCTAGCAACCCTTCTCTTTAAGTCTTGAAACCTAAGGCCCTAATGTGATAACACCTTAGATTTCAAGCCCTACCTCTTATATATTGCTACTATCATATCCAAACATATTGTATTGCTATTGTAAAAGACTCCATAGCCCTAACACACTAATCATTTAACCTCTCATGTGGTGAAAGTGATAAAAGACTCTTTATTCTTAATCTCTCAATCTATCTACTAACTTAACTAACAATAGCTCAAGCTAATTTGATTGAAAACTTGTTGTTGTTGCAAAACTTTGCTACAACCATCTGAATACATTGTCATTTGTTGCATACACCGATCTAAAGGTGGCCTAACATACCTAGAAATTGCATATGACAATTGGGTATCAATCTACTAAGTTTATGCTAAATTTCCATTGTTAATTGTTGCATTTCTGAGGCATATTTAATGTTGTTGTTACAAACTTGTACTTGTTATAAACTGTTGTACTGCTGCAATTTTGTACCAATTATAGCAAATTATCATTGTATAGTGTTTTAAGAGGCATTTATTGTATGTTTGCACTTGGAAATAATATTATATATGTTATAAATTGTTTGTGTTCCATACAAGTACTCATACAAGCTCCATACCTCTTTTCCCTTTGACTTAGATGTTGACTTAGGTGATCAAGAAAATGGGCGGTAGGCTTGGCTAACAAACTTGCTACTTTGATCCATTGAAGTTGTTAGTCTCTAACTTTGTTCTTGATTAAGTGAGTATCCCTAATCCTAAAATCCTCCCTGCTTATACTTTGTTTCTTGAATTTTAGACTTTTACCCTTGGATTTAGTTGCTATGTTTTGCATTTTTGCACTTCGAAATCATTTTCTTAAGTTTTTGAAGGTTTAGGACTTGATTTCATGAGATTTGTCACATCACTTGTCTGTTTCACTTTTCAAATTTCAATTTTTTTCCAAGTCATGAATGGCACTACAGGAATAACACTATTCCTGCAGCGCTAAGGATAATTATGTTTTGACATGTGTCGGTTAACCCAGATCTTATCATAATTGTGCAAATTGTGATTAGAGGATTTACATGCTCTCCATGATCTTTTCTTGAGTTGATGCTGCAGTTTTAACCATCATATGCAGGGGATCAAGTTGTACCATCCAGGACCTGCATCAAATCAAACACGTCCTGATATTATTAAACGACAATATCACCTGTGATTCTAATATATCGGATGTTGTGTGCAGAGATTGAATTAAAAGGGATTGTTGTTTTCTAACAGTCACAGGTTTAAAAGTTCCCAGTTTCAAACCACGCAAAGTTTTTTACAAAACTGTACCAGTAGCATGGCACTGAAAAAGAGTGGAAAGATCATTAGATTGGAACCTGAGGGCACATAATTGCTTGAATCCTACCCACAAATGGTACAGAGGTTTAAAGACACAGGTTGGCTTGAGTTTTTCACAACCTTCCAGGGACACGATGAACAGGTCTCCATGATCTTCACACAAAACTTTGATGGTTTTGAAGTTGTGATTGGGAAATTGTCAATGATGGTGACTGAACACTCAATTGCAAGAGCCTGTAGATTGCCCATTGGTGGAGAAAGGTGGTGGAAGAAAGAGAATGTGGTAATGGATTTCGTGAATTAGTTCTTGATACCTGAAAAACAAAACCCTAATTGGAAAAAAGGAATACCACATAGCTGGATCATAAAGGAGTGGTATGTTGCCTTGATTATCATTCATAGGTATATTACATGCGAGGGTAGGTTCTCACTGGTTTACATTTATCATATCAGATTGTTAATGCACAATAATGGAGATTACCCCCTCAATTTGCCCTATTTTCTGATGAAACGTCTATCTAAAATGTCCAAAAGGGTGCAGTCTCATTCTGTTACAGCCAAAGGCAGTATTTTCCACCAAGTTTTGATAAAGACATTGGTTGTCTCTTCTTTGAATGAATTCCAGACAGTATTTTCCACCAAGTTTTGATAAAGACATTGGTTATTTATTCTTTTAATGAATTCCTTTAACGTAGGATTGGATAATCCAGTCTCTGAGTAATGATCCATGGCCAAGCAAATCTAAAAAATCCAAAGGGAAGAGATCAACTATACAAAAACATAGTGGTATGGTTAATGAACCACCAATTAAAGAAGAAATATCTACAACTAGGGTAACAAGGGCCAATAAGAGGAATATGAAAACTCAACAAGTCGTTGTTGATGCTCTTATAGGTAAAGGTGGGAAAGAAGCTACTACTAGTAGAGGTAAGAAATCAAAACCTAATGCAGATCTTGGTGTGTTTCCTAATCCAGAGATAAAAATGGAAGTAGATGTGGATGAAGATGATAATGTTAACCCAATTCAATCCATAGTCAAGCATAAACAGAAATCAACCATCAAGAAAAGTGCCAAGGGAAAAAAACAGGGGAAGAAACCTACACTTGTGCCTAAATACCCTAGAAGAAACTCCACTAGGGCTGTCAACAAATTCAGGTTAAACTCTAAGGCTATGTTTGATCCATACATCAAAAAAGAGAACCTTATAGTCATAGAGGAAAATTCTGAGGATTCTAAAGCAGGGATTAAAGAACAAACAAAGATACCTCCATTACAAAGGAATGAAAAAGAAAATAAAAACTTGGGGAAGACACAAGGAAAATGAAAACAAGTTGCTCAGTACTCTACAAGACGTATAACAAGAGCAACCACTAGATCATCAAAAGATGAGAAATTTTTAAAGGTACATGTGGGGTTTCTGATGACAAAGACTATCATTCTACAGATCCAGATCAGATTCCATATCTCCCAAAGGCCATGGACTCAGATAGTTCTGATGATGATCATAGATCAGAATTATCCTCTAGATACCAGATCAAACTGAGAAAGCCTCGGGTTGTTATATACCTGAACAAACCTGCACCTGCATAAGAATTCCCAGAGTTTAAAGTCAAGGTTAGAAGTGATAAAGACAATATTAAAGAACTCCAAAAAATGGTGAAGCAATTAAAGAAAGAAAAGGCTTAGGTGGAGCAATTGAGTGTTAGACAATAGGAGAAGATACAGGGTTTCAAGAAAAAGAGAAAGGAACAAAAGGCATTGCTCAAGGAGATGCAAGAATCTAATTTCAAATTTTATTGGCACAATATTGTGCTCACAACCAAGCTGAAATAGAAGACTACCAAAGCCAGTGCAATCATTATATCATGATAGTCTTATGAAGTTCCTTCTTGCAAAGTTTTGAAAGTTTTGATGTTATTTACTTAAGGAGTGAAAGATGATCTATTTTTATTTTGACCTAATGAAGTTTGATAATTCGAATGGATAACTCAGTTAAGATAAATTTCAAATTTTGTGGGATTTGATAAGTTGTTGTAAAAGTGTTTTTGGGTTAATTTGTTGAGATGTTTGCTATTTTGGCAATGTAAGTGCTTGTTTTGAGCTGATCCTCCTAGAAGATACGAATTGACCAGATCCCGTTACTAACACAACACTAGAAAATAGGAGCTGTTTCCATTTATGTATAGTTAAATAGACAGATGAAGGACTGTTTGAGGGTCTAAAAGTTGGACACTCAAGGACCTGTTTTGAACTCTTTGTAAGATAGATTTATTCTACATTGATACTTAATGGCAAAGACATGTTGATGGTCAGACTTTCTCTTATTTCATGTTCTTTTTCTTTTCTTGCTTGAGATCATTTTTCAATTGCAATGCATTGTTTTCTTGGTCTTAATTAATGCAGTGAAGATTTTGTTGTTATTGTTATTATCAAGATTTGATTTTCAAGCACATGTTATTGTTTCTAAATTACATTTTGAGATAAGAAATCCATATGGGGTTAACAAATTGAAGACTTACATATCTCCTCTCTTTATTTTCCTTAATTATCTGATCTATTTATGTGGATACCCTTTAACAAATCAATGGGATATCTCCTGGATTTATTCTGAAATTCATGTTTACCTTGAAACCTTGAACCAACTTTCAACCATCCTTTAAAAACACTAATTCATAAAAAGCTTAAAATATTATTGCAATAACCCAATGATGCCCTAGCTTACCCTCTCACAGTCAAGTGCAACTTTAGGGACTAACATATTTTGGCATCATTGTCGGGGACGAAGAAACGAAGATATATTCCCTGGGAAAATGACAAGATTAGATTCAAATCTTGATGGTGAACAAGGTTTTGGACATTACCTGAGACTATGATTTTTCACCTGGCGACTTCTCTATGGTAATTCTGGCTCCAAAAAGAGAAGGCAAAGGACCCAAAGCTCCTCCAACTTCCACATCATCTACAAAGAAACTATTTACCAGAAACAATCCAGACCCAGAGCCTGTTGCAGCAATACCAGACCCTGGAAAATTATTAAGAAAACCTAAAATTACTCATAGACAATCCTCTCTCTCAAAGGGAAAATTGTCTTCAAATAGCTCTCAAGGATAGTCTTCTAAAATTATCAAACTCTAATCAGATGAAGAAGTAATTCCTGGAAGTGAAATTAAGCATGTCATTGAGCCTGTTACAGTTTCCTTTCCTTCAACTATTTCATAACTAAATCTAAATCAATGGAAGTTGTTTGTTGAGATCATTAAAGAGGAACAAGCAAATACTTTGTCTGTAGCTAAAGATTTGAGAGATTAAAACAAAGATATTAAAGGTGAACCAGAAACACTCTATTCATCATCTCAATCTTTCTCTTTTGAAGAAATTAAACCACATTATTCCTCTTTTGAAAACCCTCTTTTTTTGGGACCATCATCCTGTTCTAGTCCAGAACAGAAACCTCTATTTTTTGAAGATCAAGAAATACTATCAACACAGTTAAGTTGTTGCACGCAAGGGATAGTTTCTCTTTCCACATCACCAATTTTTCTTACTCCTAAAGCTCAAACACCAAAGATAGAAAATATGGTTGTAAATAGAATGGATGCAATTGTTGCAGCGAGATATGCACCATTAAACCTACCACAAGTTCTGTAGGACTTTCCACCAAATGAATATATGAAATATTTTCCAAGATTCAATGGAGAAGGAGGAGTTACGGTTGAAGAGCATTTGAATTCTTTCTACAGTTTTGCAGACAATTTTTAATGTAGAGCATGCAGATGTGTGGATGAGACTATTTGTGTAGAGTTTAGATGGTGAAGCAAGAAAATGGTTCAGGAGCCTGCCACCTAACTCAATTGTTGATATTGATTCTTTGGATGACACCTTTTTAAGACATTGGGGAGATAAGAAAGACTATTTATACTACATTATTGAATTTGGTGCTTTAAAAATGAAACAAGGTGAATCAATATTTGATTTTACTAAAAGGTTCATTAAAATGTATAGTAAAATTCCAGATGAAATTAAGCCTTCAGAAACATCAGCCAAAATCACCTTTGCCAATGCCTTTGATGTTAAATTCTCTTTGTTACTAAGAGAAACAAGGTCTACTACTCTGAGTCTGATGCAAGAAGCAACTATTGAGGTAGAATCTAGCAGACAAATTGAAGTCCAAGGGTGATAGAGAAAGGAAAAAACATAAAGAAGAGATTCCTTCCTCTTCTCATACAACATCTGATTCTAAGATAGATGAAATGGACAAAATGTTGAAGACCTTGACATTTGAGATGGCTAGGTTGAAAATGGAACAAAAACAGCTCAGTAGACCCACACAGGAAGGAGGATATAGAAATCCTAATCAGTTTAGGAGGTAAAATAATGTACCTCAAATCTTACCAAGAGAAAGGAAGAATCAAGAGGATCAAAAAGAAATTCCTCCTTTCCAAAATAATGCAGTAGAAGAGGTGGAAGAAGAAGATGATACTGAAGATGACCTTGCAGTAATTTTAAATGATTCAGAATCATCCCCTACTCATTTGACACAACAGGATTATAAAGAAGCTTTTATATTAAATAAGTTTGGAGAAGGGGATGTTGATGAGGTTATCCAGAAGGAACCTAAAATAAAGAAATATGATCTCAGATCCAGATCCAATACACCTAAGGTGGATATACCTGTTTCCACAAAGAAGGCTAGTACTCCAGTTAAATCAGGGATCAGTAAAGACAGTCATGGGATTCAAATTGATCAACAATTAAAGAAACCTGCCAAGGTCAGTACTACAGAGTTAAAGGAAACAAAAAAGGTTATTTCTTCTTTCAACCTGGAACATGAAATCAACAAGATTAAAAATTTTGTACCTCTAATATAACTAATGAAAACAGAGCCTTTTAGGAAGACTATTCTCAAGGATTTACAACCCCCTGCTCAGGTCACCTTTTTCAAATACTATCAACCTTGAAGATGAGAATCCTGCTATAACCATTGGACTTCGTATTGAAGACAAAATTGATGCTTCTCCTCCTTTCTACATATCACTAAATATTCATGACAATATATTTCATAACTGCTTAATGGATTCTGGGGCTTCACAAAATGTTATGCCAAAAGTGGTAATGGATGAATTAGGGTTATACATCACTAAAACCTACCTTGACCTATATTATTTTGACTCCAGGAAAGTTAAATGTTTGGGATTCATCAAGGACATGGTTGTTACTCTTTACCAATTACCTATGAAAAGCATGGTATTGGATGTTATTGTGGTTGACATACCTCCAAAATTTGGAATGCTTCTTTTAAGATTATGGGCTAAGAAAGTAGGAGGCACTTTACAGATGGATCTCAGTTATGCTACCATTCCTATTTTTGGTGGAGAACATCGGATATTGTACAGGGAAGTAAGACTAGCTCACTTGGTAAGTGATCATGAAAACCCTAGTAATCATCCTATATATGTTGTAGAATATAAACTTGGCTCCTCTATTTTTCATATTGGTGATCAGATGGAAGAAACATTAGTTTGAAGAATAACACTTGCAGTTGGAGACAGTTCAGAAAATTTTGTTTGGAAAATGTATTTTGATGGGGCTTGTTCTAAACAAGGTTTTGGCGCTGGGTTCGTTTTCATTTCCCCTAACCAAGAAGTCATTCCTATGTCATATAAACTTGAATTTGATACAAACAATAACATCAATGAGTATGAAGATTTGTTGTTAGGATTGATAGCTGCTAAAGATATGGGTATAGATAAACTTTTTGTTTTTGAAGATTCAAAACTCATTATCCATCAGATTAAAAAAATCTATCAAACGAAGCAACAAACGTTAAAAAATATAGGAATGAAGTGTGGGATTATGTGGATAATTTCTTCTTGGAATTCAACATTACTTTTGTGCACAAGAATTTGAATCAACAAGCTGACACTTTGGCAATTGCAGTTGTTATCATCATAACAATTTTCAGACCAGGATCCAAGTTTCAGAGATTTAGCGAAAAGCCACATCGCTATGGAAGTGCGATAGTTTGGAGGATAAAGTCTTATATGGTGGCATGCAGACAAATATAGTGGAGGCATGAAAGGAAAGATTATGTGGACCGTTGATATGAAAGTAGCCCGGATCAATGACTAAGAGACATATCGGGGAATGAAGCAACGCGGAAGATAATTTCTCAAAGGCGGGACGAGAAAAAATGCCATGGTTTCATTCGAGGATGAGTGGCGGCTCTAGAATAAGATCAGGGTGAAAATCATTTTACCTAAGACCGCTTTCTCCAATCCCCGACATCGAAAGTTGTTGGGCCACGGTGGATCGTGGATCTTAGAGTGATCCAGATCAACGGCCGAAACTCATATCGACGATTGCAGTAGTGCAAGGATTAATCGTTAGAAGGCGGGCTGGGGAAAACTACTATGGTTTTGTTCGTTGACGCGTGGCACCTCTAGAGGTACATCGGGGAGAAAAGCGGTCTACCTAAAACCATTTTCTCCAATCCCCGATGTCGGTAACCACATATAAAAGGAGGATACTCGTCATTATTTTATGATACTTTGAAGCATTCAAACGTTCAAAATTTGGCGCAAACCATCCATTCGAAACTTAATCTCAAAGTTGGATCAGATTTGTGTTTTCTTCGCCACTCAACAGGTATTTTTCACAATGGCCGCTAATTCTGTTATTTTATCCATGAATGAACAAGACATCACCTCTAGAGAAGAAGCCCTAATTGAAAAGGACTCCGATGTTTTCAACACAACGATAACAGTCTCACCCATTTCTGTTTCCAGATCGAATTTGTTAGATGATGTTGGGAAACAAATCCCTTTTCTCAGAACGGCTCAAGCCCCCATTACCCCTTATGCCATAGAAGTAGTCTTCCCTTTCCCTGAGTTCTTAAGTTGGTGTGCCGAGCAATATTCACAGGAAGAAAGAGTTATTTTGAATAAAGTAGGGTCAGAGGTTTTATGTGAAACAGACAACCCATCACTTCGACATACCCTTAGTGTATTAGAGTCTTCCTCTGTAACGTCAGATCCCTTCGACGAAGAGAAGATGAGCACAATATACAGGAGTTTAAAGACACGTTTGAACAATTATTTGTCAAGGGCCTCCCACCATTTTGGGATGGCAAAGGTTCATTATACAATCAAGAAGACTACAATTCTCTCCTCATTCAGTGTAGGATGGACCATTCCAAATTTGAAGCTATGGAGGAAAGTCTGAAAGGCCCAAGTCTGGTAGAGTATTTGGCCACATAATTTGAAATTTTGAATCAATTTAAAACAATGAAGATTGGCCTGTCGACTATGTCCTACACCACGTGCATTGACCTAGAGATTTTGATTAAGGAGATGATGGACTACGAGATTCCTTCTGACTCACAATGGAAGGAAATCGTGCGGCTGGCCAAGACGAAATGCAACTTTCCTGGGACCAATAAGTGACCTCCAGGTGTCACCAAGCCAGCGAGTTCGACCGAAGATCAGGACAAACTAGATGGCGTAAAGGAAGCTAAGCAGTGAGAGAAATCCATTCTTAGTTTTGAAACGTCTTTTGAGTAATCATGGTAAATCAGTTCATATGTCGACATTGTCAGTTGGAATTACTATTATTAGTTTTAGAAGCTGAAACGTTTCGGTTTCAGCCATTGTAATCGAATTGTATAAATGTTGGGACATTTGATTGAATTAATGTTGGAAGAAGTGCAAGAGAACCCTTTTGGTTGTTTCAAATTCTATTGTAATTTTATGAATCTGAATTAAATATATATGCAGAAGATTTTGAAGTCTCTATGAAAAGATTCTAACGGTGGTGATATGAGATTTGTATTCTTTCATTGTATGTATTTCCTGTGATATGTTATTCCATTTACACTTTCTTCTGTTTAAATTGGATAGTTAAAGGCCCAAAATTCATCTTGTGATGCTCTTGGCTTAAGCAATTTAAACTGTGTGTATTTCTTCTTAACAAATTTAGATCTCATCTCAATAATGCTCTGATGTGATTATTTGTTTTCTTTATCTTCCTACACTCTATTTAAATTCAAGAATAACTCAAAATCATCACCTAGTTTAGCCTTTATCCTCTAGAGAGTTCTACCAACTGGTCATTGTTTTCATTCACTTTCAGAATTTTGACTCCATAGCCCTGAGTGTTCCTCCCCTTCCTTGCCAACAACTTTATTAAAACCCCCCCAAAACAAACCAAAATCTAGCCACTAATTCCCAAAGAAATATCAAGTGACAGGAGAGAGCACTCTCCGAGTTGAGCAAGCTAGTGCTTCATCTCTAAAGTAGGTTGAAATAGTTACCTCTGTCATTTGTCTATCAACCAGACAAAATTTACAGAGTGCTAACATTCTGGCGTCGTTGTCGGAGACGAAATTGAAAAATCTTCCCTGGGAAAACGACTTAAAGATTTAGTTTGATCCCTAAGGGTGACAGTGGATCAAATACCTTATTGGCTGAGATTATTTTTACCCTGGAGACTCGTTACTCAGAGACTAGTTGCACCACATCGTGTGAGATAGAAATCCTGTCTCCTAAGAAAATCCACACCAAGAGCAACCCAGACCCAAAAGCTACAATCCTTGTGTCTGACCTGGAAAAAATCGTGCGTAAAAGAAAAGAAAATCCAGTAACCCCAGTGTTGCGTCCATATCAATATCTGTAGTTACCTAAGGATGGAGTGACTAACATTGAATACCTCGAGTTTAACGTAAAATTTGAGCAAATCCTATGCATAACTAAGTCTGATTCTTGTTTAAGTGAGACCATCTTTGACGAAAAGAGATTCCAAAATTTGATTCTAGCCGCATCTACCAGGAATTTAGTGATCCCCACTCAAAACTAACAGTCACTCCAACCCCTCACAATAGCTATGGTAGCCAGATTTTCTCCCCTCGTACTTCCTGCTCAATTACATGATTTTCCTCAAGATTACAACCTAAGGATCAAATTATATGATGCTTAAGGTAACATATTAGCTTAGAATCATCTAGATTGGTTTAATGATTTCATAGACTTGGAAGAGGTGGATTTTGAAGATGTGAAGATGAGGTTGTTTACACAAAGTCTTGCAGGAGAAGTAAGGAAGTGGTTCAGAGCCCTTCCACCAGCCAGTATTGCAAATTTCGAAGCTTTTGAGACAACCTTCATTGCAAAATAGGGGGATAAGAAAAATCCCCTTCAGTTGTTGACACAGTACAACAACATGAAGAGATCACCTAACGAAATAGTGCAGGAGTTTTTTTCCAGATTCATGAAGGTCTACCAGAAAATTCATGTTGAGGTGAAACCCCACCTTAGAGCTGCTCAGCTCAGATATGTTGATTCTTTTGAAAGTGATTTTTCTTTGTTATTAAGAGAACTAAGATCTACCACGTTGGATGAGATGATGACCGATGCTATAGAGGTTGAAGTGAACCTAATGGATTCATGGAAGATGAAAGCTAATTCTGGYAGGGACACAAACATATCTCAAGATAAATCACATCCTTCAGCATCAAAAACATCAGAGGAAATATTTGAAGCAATGATGAGAAACATGAAGCAGATGATGGAAATAATGGCTCTAGGAAATAGGCCTAACCCCAGAGAACAGGCTGATGGCCCACCCATAAATCCAAGAAGACCAACTATCCCTCATATTAGGCATAGAGAGACAATAAATCATGGGAATTAGGTAACTCAAGCAGAACAGGCAAACCAGGGAAATCAAGCAAATTAGGGAAACCAGACAAATYAGGGAAACCAAGGAAATCAAGGGGAACAACAAATAAAGCCTCTTTTTCAAAATAATTATGTGAATGAGGATTATGATGGATATTTTGAAGACAACATGAACTGTTATGATGATAAAGAAACAGAGGTATTTTTGACCAAAGAAGAGAATGACCAGTTCATGGATGGAAGTGAGATCTTTTTTCCAGATGAAGAAGAGAGGGTATCAATAGAAAGGGAAGATTATGAGACTGGATTGCAAAACGCTATCATGTAATTCCAAAGGCAATATAACCTTCAAAATCAAAAGGTACCTCCAAACCCTCCAAAGGGGAATCCCAACAAAGAAGCTCAGAATAACATACCTTCTTCGAGTCAACCCAAAAGAGATTCTGATGCAAAGGATTCTACTACGAAAGATTCAGATGCAAAGGATGTTGTGGAAAAGGGGAAGCAGAAGGAATAACCTCAGAAGCAATTATTGACAAGAAAAGAAATGGTCACCAAAGAGGTAAAGAAAACCTCATCCTCTTTTGATTTTGAAAGTGAGATGGCTAAAATAAAGATTTCAGTACCATTTAATGAATTGATCAAGAATAGTGAGTACATAAATAAGATCATCAAGATGCTTAAGATGGGACAAACCTCTGATACCCTGAACATACAAGACGATCACCCAACCATCATATGTGGGCCAAGAGTAGAAGAAAGCAACGAAAATGAAGAAGTCCCTCCTTTTTATGTCAGCTTGAAAATCCATGACATGATTCTGCACAATGCTATGATGGATTCTGGATCATCTCACAACCTGATGCCCAAAGTGGTCATGGACCAATTAGGTCTTGATGTCACAAGACCTTATAAGGACATGTTCTCCTTCGATTCAAGAAAGGTGAAATGCCTTGGCATGATCAAAGACATGGTGGTTTCTTTAGCACAAATCCCAGCTAAGAATATGGTGATGGACATAGTGGTCGCTGAGATCCCTCCAAAATTTGGTATGTTGTTGTCTAGGTCATGGGCTGCAAAACTAAAAGGAACCCCCCATATGGACATGTCATATGATACTATTCCAGTCTTTGGTCAGGATAGAAGATTGTATAGAGAGGTTCTGCTTAAATATATGGTCAACAATAAATCATATCCTAGCAATCATCCTATATATTCGGTAGAAACTGAATTGGGGTCATCTATTTTCTTCAATGACCTGTGCTCTGAAGAAGAGGAAACAAAGATCATCATAGCTGAAAAAAATGAGCTTAACCAGCAGATGGAGGAACTTTCAGAGAAACAAGGTGATGCAGAGGATCAGATATGGAAAATGAATTTTGATGGAGTTGCATGTAGAGAAGGAGCTGGAGTTGGCATATGGATCTATCATCCCAACGGAGACTCAAAATTATGTTCTTACAAACTTGTTTTCGAATACACCAATAATATGGCCGAGTATGAAGCGTTAATATTGGGGTTGAAAGTTTTGGAAGAATTAGGTGCCAAAAGAATTGTTGTACTTGGAGACTCTTAGTGATCTAAAATTGAAGAAGACTTGAAATACTTGAAAATATTTGCAATATAAATGTTATGTATTTTAAAGCAAAAGGATCAGTTTGCAACACATAGATTAAAGGATTATTCATGCAAATTACACATAGACAATAGCATAATCATTGAACATAAGCTCATAAACACAACAATTTGATAAAGGAGTTCACCCCTCTCTTGGGCTACATCTCCTGGTCCAACTTCCAATGGATCATTATTATTAATTGCTCAAAGT
>SNQJ01S0064630.1:54564-67991 GCA_010110895.2 Picea sitchensis
GGTGAGGAAGAAAAGTGGAGAAATCAGGCTCTGTGTTGATTTCAGGAACCTGAACAGGAGCTCAAAGAAAGACAACTATCCCTTGCCCAACATGGAACACATATTGCAGAGGGTAACTGGTGCATCTAGGATATCCATGATGGTTTTTCTGGCTATAATCAGATATTAGTCATGCCTGAGGACAGAGAAAAAATAGACTTCACCACTCCTTGGGGCACATTCATGTATGCCAAAATTCCTTTTGGATTAATGAATGCAGGAGCAAAATTTCAACGAGCCATGGACATAGCCTTCATCGGGGAGAAATATTAGTTTGTGGTGATCTATCTGGATGACATCAAAGTATTCTCTAGGTCTGATATAGAGCACTACTGTCACTTGAGGAAAGTTTTCTTGAAATGTCGGAGGTTTGGCCTTTCCTTAAATCCCAAGAAATATTTGTTTGCTATGAAGGAGGGAAAGTTGTTAGGCCATATAGTATCAACAGAGGGAGTGAGAATTTATCCCAGTAGGGTAGAGGCAATTCAGACCCTGTCACTTTCCAGGTCTAGAAAGGAAGTTCAGGCTTTTTTAGGGAAGATTAACTTTCTGAGGAGGTTCATCTCAAATTTTTTTGAGTTGGTGAAACACATCACATCCATGCTCATAAAGGGAAATGAAGTAAAATGGACTGTTGAACCCAGGGAATATTTTGTCAAAATAAAAAAGGCATTGACTGAGGCACCTGTGTTGATCAGTATTGATTATTCCAAGGATTTCCTAGTTTTTTCTTTTGCTTCTTTTGATACAGTAGCAACGATCTTATTGCAGAAAAATGAGGAAGGGCGAGAGCAACCCATTTCCTTATTCAGTAAGGCATTAAGAGATGCAGAAATCAGGTATGAGATCATGGAGAAGCAGGCCTATGCCTTGGTGAAAGCTCTCAAAGCTTTCAGAGTCTATGTCTTTCACTCAAGAGTGACTGCATACATTCCTTCCGCCTCTGTGAAAGACATCCTTATACATCCTGACATAGATGGGAGAAGAGGTAAATGGATTTCCAAGATCCTTGAGTTTGACCTAGAGATAAAGCCCACCAAGTTGGTTAAAGGGAAGGATTTAGCCAAGCTACTGGCTGAATCCAATTGCAAGGCCTTGGGGGTTAGCTTCATCAATGCTTACTCAGAAAATCAGCAAGCTGAGTCATCCAACAAAAGATCTCGGGGTGGCTTACCACTAGCAGAATGCACCTGGTACAGAGGCATTTTGTACTTTCTGCAAGAGTTGCAGCCTCTTTATGGAACTACAAAAAGAAAGGCAAGAGATTTAAAGCTCAAGGTGGTCAGATATTGCCTTATTGACCAAGTCTTGTACTGGAGAGATCCTCTAGGGGTGTTTATGAGGTGTCTGAACCCACAGGAAGCCCAGAAAGTTATGTTTGATTTACATAGCGACATTTGTGGAGGGAATCATTTATGGAAGACCAAAACTCACAAAATTCTCAGGGTTGGGTACTACTGGCCCACCTTATTCACTGATGTCTGCAGAGAAGTCAGAGCTTGCATCAAATGCCAGAGGTTCTCAAGAAAGAAACAACTCAAATCTCTGCCACTAAAGCATGTAGTAGCTTCAACACCCTTTCAACAGTGGGGGTTGCACTTCATTGGAGAAATTCATCCTCCTTCAAGTGGCCAGCACAGATGGATCCTGACTGCAACATACTATTTCACCAAGTGGATAGAAGCCACCCCCACAAGGAGTGCTTCACACAAGGTAATTATCATCTTCCTGGAGGATATCATAGCCAAATTTGGCTATCCCAACAGAATTGTCATTGATAATGTTGCTTATTTCAAGTTTGAGCATCTGGTTAAGTTCTGTGAGTAGTTCGAGATTTCACTAATTCACTCCACTCCCTATTATCCTCAAGGAAATGGATTGGCAGAATCTTCCAATAAAAGTCTAATCAAACTCATTAAGAGATTATTGGAAGACAATAAGAGGGTCTGGGATTCAAAGCTCAAATCCGCTCTATGGGCTGATCGAGTGACAACAAAGAAGTCCCTGGGCACCTCACCTTTTCAACTTGTTTATGGAACGGAGTGTTTCCCACTCACCTCGCTTTACCTATAGAGAAATTCTTTGAAGATCATGAAGGAGATCCAGACCATATGGTCAGAAGAATTCATCAAGTGGTGGAAGTGCAACATATCAGGGAGCAGGTAATGGACATAGCTCATAGTCATCAGCAGAAGATCAAGCAGGCCTTTGATAGGAAGGTCAGGAAGGAGGAATTCGAGCTGGGAGATTTGGTGCTTAAGTGGGATGCACCCATGCAGGATAGGGGAAAACACAACAAGTTTGATGCGCTCTGGATAGGGCCCTTCAAAATCTCTAAAGTATCCTTAAATAACACGTACAAGTTGCAGGATTTGGAGGGTGAAGAAGTTTTTAACGGCCCAGTAAATGGGCATTTCCTGAAGAAATGTTTTGTTTGAGCCTTAGACGGCTCCTTTGTTTTTGTAAATATTGTTTTTTTGTTTATTTTCGACTTAATAAATGACTCCATAGCCCAACAGAAGGCAACTAGAATTGTAGAAGGAGTTCTTAGAGCATCGCAGGGATGACTCTATCCCCCATGGAGCCTAATGTTAGCACCAATTCTTGCAAGGGGGTGTTTCTCTCCGATTTTAGGCCCTTGGTGTAAATGCATAGAAATGGGGTTTAAAAACCCATCAAATGCATTTTATTCAAAGGCCACAGTCATGAGTGCCAAGCGCAACACACAAAAGAAGTCCATTTCGGGCATAAAATCAAGTGAGCGGGTATTTTGTTTTCAACGATGAGGATCCATAGATGGAGAAGATTGACGGTCATCGGGTAAGCTTGAGTCATGGAGTTGCACGAGGTTTAGCACATGGGCTCATCTCTTATGGCCAAAGTCATGAAATGATCGTGGTCGTCCGATCCAGTCGGGACACATGGCGCCTGATCAGGTTCGGTCGCGATTTCGGCTACCGGGACTTTGAAAAGACAGGGGGTCACTCTTCCACTGCATCGGGAAACTTCAAAACACGAAATGATTAGTCGTTTCGGCATTCTGGCAATCGGGACTTCAAAAGACAAGGGGTCGCTCTTCCACTGCATCGGGAAACTCCAAAACGTGAAATGATTAGCCATTTCATCATTTCGGCTACCAGGACTTCAAAATATAGGGGGTTGCTCTTCCACTGCATCGGGAAACTCTGAAACATGAAATGATTAGTTGTTTCGTAATTTCAGCTATCGGGACTTCAAAAGATAGGGGGCCGCTCTTCCACTGCATCAGGAAAATCTGAAATGCGAAATGATTAGCCGTTTCGGCATTCTGGCTACTGGGACTTCAAAAGACATGGGGTCTCTCTTCCACTGCATCAGGAAACTCCGAAACGAGAAATGATTAGCCTTTTTGGCATTCCATCTACTAGGACTTCAAAAGACAGGGGGTCACTCTTCCACTACATCGGTAAACTCTGAAACATGAAATGATTAACCATTTCAGCATTTCGGCTACCAGGACTTCAAAAGACAGGGGGTCTCTCTTCCATTGCATCGAAAAAATCCGAAACGCGAAATGATTAGCCGTTTCATCATTCCGGCTACAGGGACTTCAAAATATAGGGGGGTCTCTCTTCCACTGCATCGAGAAACTCCAAAACGCGAAATGATTAGTTGTTTCGGCATTTCGGCTACTGGGACTTCAAGAGACAGGGGGTCACTCCTCCACTGCATCTGGAATCGTCGAAACGCAAAATGCGAAAAGTGCCTTTGTGGATAGGCATAGGGTCACGACCCGTGGTCACTTGGGGTGATAGAAAGAGTTGTGCAAAGGGCCAAAGCATCGAGTTTAGCTACAGGAGGCATCGCCATGTTCTCTAGGTGCCAATCCAACTCGGCCTCGATCCTGATCCCTGCTAGAGGTAAATAAAGGTAGGAGGAGGTGGTTTAAACCTTGCCTCACTCCTTAAATGTAAGACATGGAGGTTATGGCATGCAGTCTGCCCAAGATCATCCTGTGTGCAGGTTCTCCTAAAGAAGCCATGTTGATCCGATGTTCTCGTCTGACCAGAGGAGCCGACACACGCTAATTTGGACTTTAATGTCTGAGCTACCTTCCTGCTATCAAGGTGGTGAATTTATTTGAGTATATATACTCAGTTTTTGTATTTGTGTCGTCATGGATGGTAGAGCAGAGCTCCCGACTGTAATGTTTTAATGAAGCACTGGTTTTCCTGGCTATGTATCTACAATATGAAATTTTCTTGTTCAATGTAAGGCAGTTATGTTTTTCATTTGATTTCGATCTCATACTAAAAGGGTTCATCATTGATTGATTCACATGAATCGTCGTGACTATGTTATGATAAAGGATTTATTATAACGTTGTTATGTTCTTTTAGTGTTTCTGCTTTTGAATATAAGAGGTTCTTGTGTTCAAGTTTTCTTCTACAGGCCGTTAGAAGCTCGATGCCTACAACAGGCCTTCACATTTCCTGATAGAAGTCTTCCTCCTACTCACCCTTATTACAACTTATTGTATGAAGTTAAACCAAGACCTCATCTGCTTGTGCATGCCTGACCTAGTTTCTGAGTTAGAACGATATTGTTTTGAGTTTACTTCCATTCATCACCCTTTATCAACAAATAGTGACATAAACTGATGGGCTTCAGGCTTTCTCCTGCTGCAATCCAGGAGTGACTTCTGACACCAACATGTACTAGGCCTTTAGGAATGATGTTGCTTTTCAACTGTACAATATCTTTTCCAGCAATCTGATTGTCAAAATATCCTTCCTTTGTGAAAGCAACTGCATCCACCTCATCATCGCAGTATTCATCATCAATGTTTAAATTCTCAAATTCGTTTTCCATTTTTAGGAAGTTTTCTATCTGTTTGTCATTCTCGAAGATTTTCCAGTGCTTCATATTGTTCGGTATTGTTGGCCTGTACTTGAATTCAACGTTGTATCTTTTTTCAGGGAAAATTAGGACTTTGAACATTGCTGTTGAAGTAGCTAAGGCATCAACAACCTGATTTTGTTCTCTTGGAATTGTTGAAAGATTGAATTTTGAAAATTTCTCCAGAAGGTCTAGTACCAGGTTTCTATAAGATCTCATTCTGGGTTGTTTTTCTTGGTAGATGCCTTTGATATGATTTGTGATAAGCTAAGTGATCAGGGGATCAAATTTTACTCAAAAATTCAAAGTGCTCGGAATCGCTTCAAAATGGACGAGTACTCAAAATTCAAAGTGCTCTAATCGCCTAAAATGGACGAAGGCTGTGGTCTGCCGCGTTAACCCACCGCAATCCCGCTTGGCCTCAAATCCAACGCTCTGAGCTGGTGATATATAGCGACTGCTCATTAAGTCAAACAGTAAAAATTTTGCGTCGATCAGACAACTGCATACCGACGCGTAAGGTGGTCGTACAGACCGCATACAATGATGTGGCAGAGGACGGGCAAGTTTTTGTTGTCGTCGAATCGTGATGGTGACACATGGCATTTTATAGGATAATGGTGCCACGCGGGCTCAATCATGGCTACCACGCGGCACCCCTTATCGTCTGGCTCATGGTTGCTATGTAAAACTAATGGAGTCCGCGGGGTTCAACCCCAGGACCTCCCACAACATAATGCCTTTGAAAATTCTGACCAACCAACATGTCACACCATGTCACTTGATATATATGGGTTTTAAAATATTTATGTTTACACTATCGTATATTGGCACCGGGGTCGGGTCGGGGCTTAGCCCTACCAAGGGTCCTTTGTACTACCATTACCACCATACCATATATATATTGTATAATCGACAATTGGTGCGCAGGGTTTCAAAACCAAGCCCGTGGTTCTATGTTATACACCATGTGCCCACGACCAGAGAGGGAAGTTGGCACGGTTGTAACCGTTTGGCTCTTTTTACCCTAGCGGGCGGTCACATGACCTTCACACGCCTGAGTGCTTGGTTAGGTTGAAGCCTTTAACTCCGCTCCCATGGTTTGCACCTCATTGCATGCTGTTGCCCCCGGTGGCCGGTTTTCACTCTTTAAATTGTGTGTGAGCCAGGTTAAAACAAGAAGGGTGCAATTTGTAGATGCAGAGACAACGAGCTTGAAGGGGGAACTTCCGTGAGGCCTAACTTCTTCGCTTTTCGACCCATTGAGGTGCCAAAAGAGACAAAACAGGGGTTTTTGGACGCTCAAGCCATTGGAGCAGCCTGGCTTGGTCGGGCTTGAGCATTGTGGGACATGTTTTTGAGCACTTTGAGCAATTAATAATAATGATCCATTGGAAGTCGGACCGTGAGATGTAGCCCAAGAGGGGTGAACTCATTTATCAAATTGTTGTGTTTATGTTCTTATATGTTCAATGATTATGTTGTTTTCTATGTAATTTGCATGAATAATCTCTTTAATCTATGTGTTTCAAACTGATCCTTTGCTTTTTAGTAAAAAACACATAACATTTATATTGCAAATATTTTCTAAGTATTTCAAGTCTTCTTCAATTTTAGATCAAGTTGGTATCAAAGCAATCGGGTTTTTGTACTTGATTGTTTGGTAAGTTTTGTTTCTGATGCTCACAAGGTTGAAACTCACAAGAGGATAAGGCTCTCTCAAATCAGGAGCCAAGTTCTCATCCTAAAGGAGGAAGCATATTCATTCACCACAAGTTTCGAGAGACATTCACATGGCTCATGCAGAAAAGTCATGAACGAAATTGCATCAAGATGAAGATCTCACAAAGGTTGTCATGGAGATGAGAGATGATGAAGATCTTGGGATGGAAAGGAACATATTGTCGCAAGGTGAAGGTCTAAACCCTTCAATGCATAAGGGAAGCAGACAAAACTCCAGACGGAATTTGAGTGGAATGAAGCTTCACCACCCTCTCCTCCATCATCATCATCTTCTTCTTCTTCTTTCTACCAAAACATCTTCCAAATTCTCCAAAGGGAAATGGTAAACTCCTTCACAAATTCCCATTAAAGCTTGATATAAAATTTGAATTGCCAATATACAATGGAGAAGTTAATGAGAAGTTAGATAATTGGATACCGCCAAATTGAAGCATATTGTATGAATACGAAAATTCAAAGATGATGGAAACCAAAATTCAGCTTGCTTCGCTAAGATTGGATAGTGCAACACCTTATATGGTGGGAATCCAAGACTCCTCGTGAGGAAATGAAAAAGCATGGTAAAATTTTGCTTTCTTGAACATTTCTTACTATCGCACTAAAACAATTTTATCCATTGGCATATAAACAAAAGGAAACTATGGAATGGCGGTAATTTTAAACAAGCTAAAGGACGAGTGTGCAAAGCTTTACCGTGAATTTAGAGAAGAGATTTGGTTTTGGGAGTTGATATGTCTTCTCTCGTGAAACTTTGCTCAAATATATTGGGCTTTACATAGTTATTTAAGATACTATACTCATGTTTAATCCTTCAATCTAGATGAAGTTTGTGTACAAAGCATTCACTGAAGCAAGAGGAAGGAACGAAAATAATGAGGGTAACAAGAAGACATTCACCCATGGAGACAAGGGAAAGAAGAAGTTCAAGGGCGGTAAGGTGAAGAATGTTGTCATGGAAGAAAGAGGGAGAAAAGTTCACATGTAAACATTGTTCAAAAAGATGGCCATGATGAAGACCATTGTTGGTGCTTCATCTTGAAAGAAGACCCAAAAAGTTTGGCAACAATAACAAAGGAAAGTCGAAGACTCATCGTCTCAATGTGGACTTAGGTTCCTCGACCCTGACAAAACGTAAGATCGCGAGCCATGGGTTACCAAGGTAATGGTTCCATTGCTAGTACTAGATCTCAAGTAATGCTAATGTCAATGTAACTCAACAAGAGAAAACGAGAATTGAACTTTTCATATAAGGGTTATTTCAAAGCATACTAAGATAGACACATTATTTGATTCTCGATCTCAAGCAAACCTTATTTATAAAGAGACTGTTAAGAAACTTAAGTTGAAACAAGTCCACATCCTAAGCCATACCCTCTTGGTTGATATGTGATAATGCTAGTTACAAGTAACAAGAAGGTGTAAACTTAGGGTTTCTATAATCCAAATTTCATTGATGAGGTAGAGCTTGATGTGATTCCATTGGATATATGTGGTATTGTGTTGGGAAGCCCGTATTTGTATGATAGGGAAGCTATATTTTCTATCGCCGAGAATAAGTATCATTTGTTTAAAGATGGATTGAGTATATTGTTAGAGCTCACACTAAGAAGATGAATTTATCAATCATAAATGCAGGGCAAAATGAAGAGTAGTTAATGCCAGTAAGAATTTTGTTCTCTTCTTTACCATCAAACCTAAAAATGAGTTGAGAACGAAGCATTTCGTTGTGATGCAAAGTTAAAATCCATTTATTTGAAGTTGTTAATTAGTATGATGACATGTTTGTAAATAACCTAAGGGTTGCCTCCAAAAAGAGGAATCCAACATGAAATTTAGTTACAACAAGATTGTCCAATTTCCAAACATTGGTATGTATAGAATGGCTATGAAAATGCCGATTAAAAAACAAATTCAGAGTTGTTAGACAAAGGTTATTGTACCAAGTTCATCGCCATGTGGGATCTCCAATTGTGTTAGTCTCTAAAGAAAGATGGTACGCGATGCATGTATGTGTGTTGATTTCGTGGCTTTGAACAAATTACAAGAAAGAATCGCTATCCCTCTTCCCGAGAATTGGATGATTTGCTTGATCAATTAAAAGATGCCAACATTTCACTAAGTTAGATTTAGGGAGTGGTTATCATCATATCGATTGCCGAGGGACACATGGAAGACAAATTTCTTTAAGACTAAGCAAGGTTTGTTTGAATGGGATGGTACTTTGAATTTGCAATGCACCCCGCTACTTTCATGAGAGACTTATGAATCCATGTCTTAAGGCCTTTTCTGGATGATTGTAAGTATTGTTCACTTAGATGATATTTTGATTCCTTTAGAAAACTGTGAAGAGCATATTGCCACACATGTGAAACAAGTTTTGATGTTTTGAGGAAAGAACATTGTTTTGAAGTTGTCCAAATGGGTGAATTTGGAAAACTTCACTTATTTACTTAGCTATATTGTTGGTGGAGGTGGAATTAAAATTGATCCTTCTAAGGTTAAAGTCATTTTGGAATGGTCCACCCAACAATGTGACAGGTAAGAAGTTTTTTGGGAGTCACTCAATATTTGAGGAAATTTATTGCTAACTTTTCATCCATTGGTACCCATTACGTCAGGACAAGTGTCAAGCAAGCTCAATGGGAGGCAAGGCACACAATGCTTTTGATACTTTGAAAGAAAAATACCGGCTTCAACGCCAGCTCTTGCACTTCCAAATTTGAGAAAACCTTTGAAATCCGCATGATGCAAGTAATTATGCAATGGAGCAGTTTTGCTACGCGATGGTAAGCCAATTTGTTTTCATTCTCGGTGACGCTTAATGGTGTCGTGATTAATTATCCTACTTTTTTCCAAGAAAAAATTACCGATGTATATTGATATATAATCATTTTACATGATAGGTTCTCAGAGTCAGAGAGAACGATTGTTACTGAAGCCAATTCCATCATTGGACCGAAGCTACGCAGAGATCCTACAGAATCGAGATTGCCACCGATGAAAACAGAGAGGTCAATCGTGCATTATCACTGTGTGCTATGTGTTTGAACAAATAATACGACAAGAAGATCGGGTGGATGGGTATGATCACATTAATAACTCGCTTCTAAACTTCTGGTGCGGTGTAAGTCTCCAACGCCACGAGCCCATTCAAGCAGAGATGAAATCCCAATGCTAGTAGACGATCCAACAGGGGATTAGGAAGTTTGTATATGGAATTGAATGCAAAAATCCCCCGGAGAGTTCTGACAGGCTTCATCAAATGAAACCAATCCCAGCACTGAGCGCTCATTCAAACAGGTTTAATAAGGTAATGGGACTATCGATCCCATTCTCACTATGGAAAATTGATAGACGACCCACCACACCGCAGAGGGCTCTTTTAGATAGAGCATCAGCCACCTTGTTATGCAATCTGGAGATATGGTTGTACTTCACATCCATGAATTGCTTCGAGAGCAAACGTGTTCTATCCATCCAACTCTCAATATGAACCGCGTGGAAAATGCACTTGTTATTGATCCACTCTAAGACTAATCTGGAGTCCCCGAGGATTAGTAGGTGGTCCAGTGACCAAATGGAGGCGAGGACAAGGGAAGCCCACAATCCCAAAAGCTCTGCTTTTGAATTTGTGCCCTTCCCACAGTTTAAAAACCAACTTGTAGTTCTTTTTGTATGTGTTTTGAAAAGTCCGCCAGCCCCACAGTTTAGGCCAAAGGATGCAGCTGCTCCATCGAAACACACCAGTGTGTAACCTTCTGATAAAGTAATTTCACAAGTCTTTGGAGCCATAAATTTGATCGATGGGGAAAGCCAATGGAAGGTAGCCCAAACTCTTTGAATAACCGCCTGAATAGAGGGAGGATGACCTTCAAAGGTCGCTAGATTCCTCTCTTTCCAAATCTTCCAGCAGGTGTATACAGCTAAGCTCGATGGGGCTGTTTTTTGCGCAAGCCAGTCATCTAAGCAAGCCGGGAACGTGCTACCTCCCCAGGTCGCAGATAGAGAATATGACTTAATCAAAAGTTGCCAGACCTCCTTTGTAAAGGTGCAATGTACCATGAGATGGTGCACATCTTCTGATCCGAGATTGCAGAGGGGGCATATACCAGGTCCCTCCCAGCCTCTAAGTCTTAGAGCCTCCCAAGTAAGAAGCTTCCCTCTACCCGCAAGACAGAAAAAGAGCTTAAGCTTAAGCGGGACCTGCCAAGTCCAAATGTGACGTATCCAAGAGTGGTCAACCTCTAGTCTCATCTGATATATGTGCGCATCATACAGATTTTTAACATTGATGTAACCCGTGGCATCGCCCCCGGCCCAAAGCAAAGTATCAGGATTGTCAGTGAGCGAAATCCCGGCACCTTTGAGGGCTGATGTGAATCGGCTCCACTCTTATGGTCAACTATCCGTGATTGCATACCACCGTCCAACCAGCCATCCGGTGAAGGGATAGCACCACCAGTAATTTAACTTGTGCCAGGGAAGTGTAATTCAGCTCCTCTAGTCGTGCACACAACAGAGGTGAGAGGATCGATTGATCTCCCAGACCAAGGATGAAATCTCGACCAATAAGTATGTCCGTCCCCTTACCGGGTTTCCACCATAACCAGTGAAGAATGACCTGTGAGGACACGACCAAACCTTTCCAAAAAGGAGAATACCAATGTCGTATGTGTGTCATTTCATCCAGCCAAGAAGGGAGGGGTCCTTAATAATTTCATTAACACGGCTCCATATGCTAGAGTGATGAGTGTTTCCAATAGAGCTGGCCAAAAGCTTTGATTGAAGGTGGGGTGGCACCTTAAGCCCCATCCTTCGGTGGTTTGGATACAAAATTTCTTGCCAACTGCAAAGGTGAAAACGGCGCTTACCAACCTGATCATTCCAAAGGAAATTGAAAATGTGTCTCCGAAGGATCGAAATAATCTTTTGGCCGGTATCCCTTCCAAAGGACATCCAAGAGGACTCCGAAGACCTTCTAAACCGGACTTGACCAATAAACGTAATTCCCCAATAGATGTACCATTTATTACACCAGAAACTGTTTTTTTTTTCGAAAAGTGCCACTAGCCATTGCCAGTCGCCGGGTGTTGAAGATCCCAGTTTGAGATGGAAACCAAGGTAGGTAAAACCTTCATTTAGTTTGTAGAAAGGAAGAGGGATGATTCCTTTCAGGTGCTATAACTCTGTTTCTGTAATGGCCCAATAGTGGACAGTCGACTTATTGAAGTTAAGGGACAGACCCGATGCTTGACATAAGAGCTTTAAAGTTTCCTTTAATACTAGCCATTCTTCCTGTTCAGCTTTCAAAAAGATTAGCACATCATCACAAAACATAAGATGGATTAGATTAAGACAAGTGGTGAACTTTAAACCCGAAAGATGGTGCTCAACAACTTTTTTAGCGAGAAGGATGCTAATTCCTTCCATGATCAGGATAAAAAAGGAAGGGGGAAAGTGGGCACCTCGGTTTGAGACCCCTTCGCCTTGAAGAAGGAAGATGGCTCCGATTAAACCACGTGGGTTGGCATTTGTAACACAAGAGAGAATCCAATTGCTAAACTTTTATCCAAAACCCACGGAAAACAGAACTAATCTAAGAAACTCCCAGTCGATATTATCGAAAGCTTTTTGGATATCTAACTTCAACACAAGGGCTTTTAAATTCTTATGCTTGATGGAGTGAATGCACTCATGGACGGTGGCAATGGCGTCTTGGATCCTTCGGCCTTTGAGAGGAACCCACTGCTCATAGAGATAATATTGGAAAGAAAGGGATTTATTCTATTAGAGATCACTTTGGCAATAAGCTTATATACTAAATTGCAGAGTGAAATTGGCCGGAAGTCACTGAAGACAATATTGTGTTGCTGTTTCGGGATTAGTACCAAGAAGGTGGAATTGAGGCTCCCGATAACCTTGCCAGTTAAACGAGAATCCTCAATCATCTGTAGTAAATCCTCTCCCACCAGGTTGAAGAAATGTAAGAAGAATTCGATGTCCACCAATGTGGCCGATCATTCTTTTAAATTTATGGAGGATGTTCTTATCTCGCCGCAGGTAATGTGGGCGTATGGGTGTTCGCTTCCTCTTCTGATACAACCGAGGCGTAAAGGCTGGCAGTATGACACTTCTCCTGGAGGTTGATACTGCTCTGTGTGCTATATAGGCGTTTAAAGTATCTGACCGCTTCAGTCTTTATCTCCTCCTGACCACGAAAGACGTCCCCCCCTTCGTTATTAATGGACCAAATGCTCTTTTTAATTCTGTTATAGGACGCTACCTGGTGAAAATATTTAGAATTGGAATCGCCACATTTAAGCCATGTGGCTCTGCTTTTGAGCCGCCAAGCGTTTTCTTGTGCACATAGAATCGAATTCCTGTTTGACTCAAGCGATTTCAGTTCGATTGCTTCCTCTGTAGATAAGGTTGTTATGGTTGATTTATGGATAGCTTGTGTAATTCCATGCTCCAAATGAAATTGAGGCTTTAATCTGCTCCTTCTTTTATGATACCAATTTATCCGGTGTGATCTTTAAAACTTTTAACTTCCACTAGCCGTCGCCGTTGACTTCCTGTTGAAGGTGGATCGTTCCAAACAGTAGTAACCAGTTGATTGTAGTCCTCCTCCAAGGCCCAATTGTGGTTGAATTTGAATGGGGCTGAGCAAATTCGGTCTGGTGGCCTCAGCTGCAAAAGAATGGGAGCATGATCGGAGATATAGGGGAGTTCAACCCTTGAGGCCGGTAAAACAGTGGAGGACAAAT
>SNQJ01S0064631.1:0-20039 GCA_010110895.2 Picea sitchensis
GTCTAAATGTGAGTTTGGAAAGACCTCACTTGTTTACTTGGGACATATTGTTGGAGGAGGAGAACTGAAAATTGATCCTTCCTAGGTCAAAGTCATTTTGTATTGGCCAAATCCCAACAATGTGACAGAGGTAAGAAGATTTTTGGGAGCAACCCAATATTGGAGAAAATTTATTGCTAACTTCTCTTCAATTGTAGCTCCATTATATGCAATGACAAGCATCAAGAAAGTTTTCCAATGGGGAGGCAAGAGACAAAAAACATTTGATGCATTGAAGGAGAAGATTAGTTCAGCTCCAATTCTTGCACTTCCAAATTTGAGACAACCATTTGAGATCCAAACACATGCAAGCAATTATGCAATGGAAGCAGTCTTGTTGCAACATGGTAAGCCCATTTGTTTTCATTAATATGAAACTTTTAATGGTGTTGTGATTAACTATCCTACTTATGATAAGGAGTTGTATGCATTGTTGCAAAGTTTGAAAAAATGGAAACATTATTTGTTGGGAAAAGAAACTATCATTCACATAGATCATCAACCATTGCAATACTTACAATCATAAACAAAGCTACATCAAGCAAGGCACTTCAGATGGATGGGTTTTCTACAACAATTCCACTTGGTTATAAGGTATAAAAAAGGCATTTATAAGAAAGTTGTTGATATGATTTCTAGGCCTATTGTTAGTGCTTCAATTATTCCTAAGCATAATTCTATCATGCATGAGAGTTATGTTGAACAATATGCTTTAGATGTTGATTTTAAAGAGGCTTATGCAACTTTGTGTCATTCTAACCAAGTTGAGGAATTGGATTACCATGTGCATGATAAGCTTTTGTATCATCTTGGAAAGCTATGTATTCCACAGGGTGAAAGAGTCAACATCATAAGGGAAACTCATTCTTCTCTTATTGTTGGCCACTTTGGTGTAAGCAAGACAATGGCTAATTTGCAAAGGTATTGTTATTGACCAAAAATGAATGAAAGTGTTTCAAGATATCTAAGAGGATGTTCTTTATGTGCTACAAGAAATCCTAGCAATAGAAAGTTGGGTTTGTATACTCCACTTCTGGTTCCTTCTCGTCCTTGGGAAAGCATTTCCATGGACTTTGTAGGAGGTCTACCTATGTCTAAAAATAATCATGATTATCTTTATGTTGTGGTTGACCGTTTCAACAAAATGTGTATTTTGATGCCTTGTAAGAAGTAGGTTACAATTGAGAAAATGGCTCAAATGTTCTTTCATCATGTTTGGGTACATTTTGGTTTGCCTAAATCCATTATTTCTAATCGAGATTCTCGATTTATTGGGAAATTTTGGTCAAATTTATGGGCACTCATGGACACCAAGCTAAAAAAGAGCACAACTTTTCATCCACAAACCGATGGTCAAACAGAAGTGGTTAATAGAACAATAGTGCATATTCTTCGTGGTTATTACAGCAAGCATCCTAAGCTTTGGGATGAGCACCTACACTACATTCAACAAGTTTACAACCGGGCTAAGCACTCTTCAACTCAAACATCTCCATTTGAGGCATGTTTTGGTTATTTTCCAAAATCTCCTTTAGATTTTATCTTTGGGAAAGACATTGCTATTTATGGTCAATATGACATTGATAGGGAAAAGAAGTGCATTGAACAAATTCAGTTGGTGCGTCAAATGGTACAAGAACAATTGGAAAAGAGCCAAGCCAAGTACAAAACAAGACATGACAAGCATCATGTTGATCACAATTTCCAAGTTGGAAATGAATTTTGGCTTTAAATTAGCAAAGAGAGGCTCAAAGGAGAAGGTAAAAAAATGAAACCAATTAGATATGGACCTTTCAAGATTCTTGAAAAGATTGGTAGCAATGCCTTCCATTTGGATTTACCTCCTTATATGCAAATGTATGCAATTGTGAATGTTGAGAATTTGAGATTGTATGAGCCTCCTCCGATTGATGATCAAGGAGAGCATGTTCAGATTCCTTCTATAGATGATTTCTTGCCAGAATATATTTTAGAACTGCATGAAGACACAATCCTTGACAGGAGGATGACAACTTCAAACGAGGGAATATGGAATACCTTTGAGTTGGTATTAAAGGCACAAATCCAAGAAAGGCCAAGTGGATTGAAGTTGGAAAGGTGATGGAACTGTACCCTCATCTTCAGATTCATGTAGTATTTTGGAGGTCCAAAACCTTCCCAATGGGGAGGAGTGATCTAGGGGATAAAACTATGCTCAAAAATCAAAGTGCTTGAAATTGCTTCCAAAAAAACATGTGTGTAGACCTCGTCCTCACGATCCCAAGGCAACTTGATCGGGTTCAAACGGACTTCGTATGAGTGAGATATCACGTTTTGTCTACTTTGCCAAACAGGAAAATTTTGCTGACTGTACAGTCTGTACAATGCTAACGTGGCATGTTTGTACTGACATGTGGCAGGGTGATGTGGACTACTAACTAGGTAGAGGCTAACGTGGAAGATGAGTTGGTATTTGAGTTGGACCTTTCAGATGGTGACACATGGCAGTATTGGTGGACCAATAGAATGGTGCCATGTGGCCCAGACATGGGCTGCCACATGGCACCCCCTCCAAGGCATAAAATTGGTTTGATGTTTGCAGGGGTCAAACCCACGACCTCCAAGGACATGTGGCACGTTTTGGCATTGGTCAGGATACCAGCCCGCCCACGCTTTGTTCCTGAATCTTAGTTCTTAAACCTTGTATTTACGTTTACACAAAGGATCAATCGAGTGAAAAAAGGGTCGTCTCTAAGCCCTAGCCGTTAGTCTTACGTGAACACATGAACATCACATAACAGTTCACGCAAGGTTTTTTCAAACCACTCCACACATCTGGCTCGACACTTTTCAACCACCAGCACGGGATTAAACGTCAATCCAACGGTCCTCTGCCCATGAGTCAAACACTTTTCAACACCACAACCAACTTGGCAACGATCCTGACTTAAGCACCCAAGACCTCCGTCGTGGAAAGGTGCTAGTGCACTAACAATGTGACAAATTTCTAGTTTTTGCGGGAAGGCGCGTGTGCTGAGTTTTTGGCACGAAAAATTCCCATGAGCCAAATTCAGTCAATCTAGGAGCATTTTGGCAAGCAGAGACAACAAAGAATTGGGAGAGAATTCCAAGGACTGATTCCAACTCAGTTTTTGGCCAAACCAAGTGCAGGAAAAGCCCAACTAGGGGTTTTTTCATGTTCTTGAGCCATTGAAGCCATCCATTTCTCATTTTGAGCATTGTAAAGCACTGATTTTGACACTTTGAGAATTAATGAAAAATATCCATTGGAATTTGGTCAAGGAGATGTAGCCCAAGAGAGGGGTGAACTCCTTTATCATTTTGTTGTGTTATTTTGTGTATTATGATGGTTTTTAAGACTGTTTATGTCACTATATCAAGTTGTATTCTTTGGAGGCGGATCTAGATAATGATTTGAGCAATCACTCTCTCTCTCTCTTACATTCCACATTTGATTTTAGAAGTAGATAACCTCAAGTTAAATAATCCAATTGAGGAGGAATGAATTTTGCAGGTCATCAATTAGTTCCACCTAAACAAATCCCCAGGTCCAGACGGCTTCACCCTCCATTTTTTCAAGAGACGTTGGTCCATAACGAAGTTTGATTTCATCAGAATGTTGTGATATGTCTGAAAGTCTAATAAACTGGGAGGAGATACAAATTCATCCTTCTTGGCATTGCTCCCAAAAAACAAAGGAGCTTCTTCCTTTGATAGATTTAGGCCTATCTCTTTATGCAATGTATCTTATAAAATCATGGTCAAGATAATTGTCAATAGATTGAAACCCTTCCTTAGCTCTTTAATACTCCCCAATCAAGGTGGTTTTTTTGCAGGTAGGAAAATATGGGATAACATTATCTTGGTTCAGGAGTTGATTCATTCTAGTTTTTGGAGGGGAGAATAAGGTATGTTTGTAAAAATTGACATGGCCAATGTTTTTGATAGAGTGAATCATGATTTTCTCAAGGAAGTATTGTAGAAATTTGGTCTTGATCAAGACTTTATCTCCTGGGTTGGATATTGCATCTCTAACCCATGGATTTCTCCCTTGATCAATGGAAGGCATGCCCCGTTCTTTAGAGCTTCCAGGGGTTTAAGGTAGGGGTTCCCTCTTTCCCCTTTGTTTTATGTCTTCATGGAAAAATCTCTCAATAGACGTCTGGAACGGGAATGCTCAAATGGAACAATTCCTGGACTTTGTATAGAAAGAGGGGTCAAGAGAATAAATAAATCCCAATTTGAAGATGACATGTTTTTGTTAAGTGGAGCATCCAAAGTAATGGAAAAAGATATTAAAGCTAGTCTTTGACAATTTTACTATGGTTTATAGAGGTCTTATTAACAAAAATAAAATCCAAATCTATGTGTGGAACGTCAAAACCCACTGCCTTTAAGGCATTGCTCAAATCCTCGGTTTTCCTATCTCTGCTAATTGGAAATCTTTCAAGTATTTTGGGATACCTATTTGCATGAAATCCCTCTCATGAGAAAATTGGCATCCAATTTTGCAGAAAATAAGAGAGAAAATGGAATCATAGGGGGCAGTATAGCTTAACCTTGCAGGACAATTAGTACTTGTTAAATTAGTGATGTCCTCTTTTCCTATCTTTCAATTATTGTCTCCGTCCCCAATGGGTGTCAAAAAAGATATGGCCCAGCAAATCTATAAATTCCTTTGGCAAGGGGGTAAGTCCAACTCAAAAAAAATCATTTGGTTAACTGGCATATAGTTACAACACCTAAAGATCATGGAGGACTTGGAGTCAAAGACCTAGAATTGGTCAACATTGCACTAGGCTCAAAATTGTTATGGATATTAATAGCAGGCAACAAATAATGGTGGAAATTAGCCATAATTAAGAAACATCACTTGGGAAATAGAAAATGATGTCTTGACACAGCCCATGCTTGTCAATCTAGGTTCCCCATTTGGAAACTACTTTGGGTCTCCATATCCTTCTTTCAACAAAATTTAACTTGGGTTCCAGGAAACAGTAAATCTAGAATGTTATGGAAAGGCAAATTCATGGGTTCCCCCCCTTAAATCAATACCCAGATCTTGAAGATATAAAAATCCGGATGTTGGTTCAACAAAAATCCTCATTGTATGCCATCTCAGATTGGAATGAGGATGGTTCATGGAAGTGTTGGAATCTAAGAGATTTCCCCCCTCATCTGCAGAACCAAGCTCAAATCCTAGTAAAGGCATTAAGGGGGGATACTCCACTCCATCGAAATAACGCAAAATGTAGAGTATGGGGATCTACAAGATATTCAATGAAAGAAGGCTATAAATATCTACTTTCCAAATCAAGGCTCCTAAATCAAACTACCTGGTGCAAAAACATTTGGGACTTGGATTGGCTTCCCAAAATTAATTTATTTGGTTGGACTCTTACACATGGAAAGATCCTTACATGAGAGAATCTTATGAAAATAGGATTTAAGGTCCCTTTTCAATGTGTCCTCAGCGAAATAAATTATGAATCAATACAACATCTCTTCTGGGGATGTGAATTCTCCAAGAAAACTTGGTCTATATTTTTCCACGAGCTTCTTCACCAGGTGAGGTGGCCAGATAGTTTTAAAACACCCTTGGGAAAGTGCGAAAAGTACTATCAAGGAACCTTTCAAGGGAAACATGTCTTTAAGAGACTGTGAAAATCCTCCCCCAAATTTATTTGTTGGCAGATATGGCTTGCAAGGAACTGGATAATCTTATAGAATAAAAGGACCCAACCATGCTGTGTAGAAAGTAAGGAAATAGTATAATTGGTTGAGGTCATGAAATCCAAAAGAATGAGTCAAGAGGATCAATCTCCCTAGAGTTGAAGCAAAAAAACTTGGGTCTTGAAATTTAACCTCCAACTGGTTTAGCGATCCAAGCCTATTCAGCGATCAGGATGGCAACTTCACTCTCCTTCTTTCAATTTTGATTTTTGGCTTTCTTATCAACCCGAGCACACTCTCTGCTTTGATGGGGATTCTAAAGGTAACCCAAGGGAGGCAGGTGTGAGGGGTTTCTTTATGGACCTAGAGGAATTAGAGTTCTAGATTATTATTGGAATTTGGGCATAGATACAAATATCAAAGCCTTAATACAGGGGTTACAATTGCCCAAGCAGAAACAAATACAGAGCCTGAATATTGTGTGTGATTCAAAGATGTTAATAAGGATCATGATCTCATGATCTTCTCCCTAGGATCTTAGCTTGAAAAAACTAGTCGATAGAATTCAACTCCTAGATGGAAATATCCAATTAAGTTACTTCCATGTTCTTCGGGATAATAATACATAGGCAAAAAAATGGCCAACAAGGCCATAGGAAAATCCTCGGGCCTCTTGGGGGTAGATGTTTTGGAGTCTTTATCCCATTTTCCATGATATCTACCCCTTTCCTTGCTCTCATGGCCCATGAGGTTGGCTTGGCGATGCGTGGAAGGATATTGTATTGCATGCTCAGCATATCATGAGCGCAGATAAGAAAGAAAGGATTTATCATGATGGTGGATTTCATCACAGAGTGTGGGAGGGATTCCAGTCTAATCCTGGATGTGGGAAGTTGGTACCTTCACACAGGTGATATCATGGGGTTCGGGATGCCAGTTCTAGATGCAGAG
Organism: Picea sitchensis; assembly: GCA_010110895.2. Taxonomy (NCBI): domain Eukaryota; kingdom Viridiplantae; phylum Streptophyta; class Pinopsida; order Pinales; family Pinaceae; genus Picea; species Picea sitchensis. The sequence continues at coordinate 6,664 of SNQJ01S0064631.1, forward strand.
AATGGGAAGGTATGGCACGGTTACTGTAAGTCGCTCAACTGGGGAGAGAACATCAGCAGGGGCCTCTAGTCGGTCATTGAATGCAGTCGAAAAGGAGTGCTTCAGGTGGGTAAGGTACTTTCCTCTTCGATTACTCATTACTTCATTCGTTTTCCTTTGTATCAATATCTCATGAGACATTGTGTCGACAACAAGAATTTATTTGGAGAAGCTCGAGTTTGGGACTCAATTATTTTAATTGTCTTATGTTTTGCGGCCATGGAAATTTTTTCTTGGTGGGAAGATTGGCTCTTTGTCAGGATTTCATATTTTCATTGGGTTGGTGTGTATGTTTCTTGTGGAAGCAAGTCCTTTGGGTGAGTGTCTCCCTCTGCTCTTCCCAATGGGAAGTATCTCCATTTCTTTTGTGGTTTCCATCTCTTTTATGGTTCTGTTTTGGTGCCTACCTCCTCGGCATTGCGAGATGGAGTCAAAGGGTGGGTTGTCATTTTCAGATCTAGTCAGGGATGAGTCCAAGTTTTCAAAGCACCAAAAAAAGAAAATTTGTATGGGATCCCTCAGCTCCATTGTTTCTTTTGGCTTAGAAACATTGTCCCGGAATTGAACTCTCATTCGACAGTTACAAGATGAAGTCCATGCATAGAGGAGTCATATTGAGGATTTAAAATTTTTATTAGAGCATTGGGAAGGGAATCAAGGTCATCTCTCCACACCCGACAGTACCTGGAATGTTTCAAGGAACATGTCAGAAGATTTAGTGTGCCCTCTTATAGACTTCAATGAGCCCGTTGCAGCAGGCTAGGAGCAGCAAGGAATCCAAGAAATCAAACTCGAACCTGGTAGTTGAATTTTAACAAAAATAAAGTGGTTATGTTTTGTCTTACTTTCTGTATTAACGGTATATATTATCGGCTTTATACTTTCTAGAACAAAATTTGTCTTAGTTTTTGGACATACATTAAGGGTCCAATAATCATTTTTGAAAATCCAAGCTATGCTCTTAGCACTGAAATTTTTGGTGACATCCTGAAGTTGATATGTTTTACTCCATTGGTCTTGACCACACTCTTTTAATGATATAAAATTTCTTAGTTCTTGTGAAAAAAAATTAGAGCGATGTTAGTAAGTGTTATTGACAAGATTTGTAACATCCTTATGGCTTTAGCAAACTATTTCTACAAAAGCAAGTTCTAGCCACAAAAATCAACAAGTAAACCACCCAAACAATAGTTTATAACCAGTAGAGTAATTACCAAGGCTTATAAGTGAAATTTAGTGGTAGAATAGTGAGTAAAAGAATGAAAGAAGATGAGTTTTCTACAACCTTATTGGCTATAGCATAACATTTATTACAGCAATGAGATCACTTGGATAATCAAGATTCCCTTAGGGCACATTGTAGCTTAAAACATGTAAAATCAATTTCCAAACTTAAACAATTCAAACTCCTTGGTATCACATAGGGATGATTTTAGGGGCTAAATTTCGCTCATGGGCTAATTTTCCATGGTTTTTCCCAAAAAAAGATTCGTTATTCTAAAAATGATTCGCCCAAATTCTATAGGATAAAATTATTTTACTGAAAAATCGCCAAAATTTTATACAAACTATATAAAATCCTTAGAAATTTGAATATTTTCACAAAAATATCGCCAAACATTTATAGTTGGCATATGAAGGGTTACTGATATTCGCCAAGGTTTCTACATTTAAAAAAAAAATCATCCTTAAAATCATCCCTGGGTCACTACTACTATCACATTTACCAATGCATAATATTCAATCTCCAACGCAAGTAGATTAGTGTCTTATCTATTTTGTTATTGGGTCTCTTGTTTATGAGCTAGGGTTTATTACTTCTCTAGGGGTGTAGGCCTTTTTACTCTCTAGAGAAAACAAGCCTTAGCAAGGTAAATCTACAAGGGTGTAATCCATTTTACTCCTTATAGAAACCTCTGAAAAATATCCCTTTCAATGACAACAAAGATAGATTTTGATGGAGGGTGTATGCCCTTGTATGCCTCCAAGGGTTTAACAAAATTAACATTAAAACCAAGAAGAAACAACACAATTGCATAAATTCCTTACCTAGTCCAAGATATAGCATGAAAATTTTTATATACAAAGTATATAAAATCCTTAATTTGAATATTTTCACAAAATATCATCACTAAACATTTATAGTTGGTATATGAAGGGTTACTAATATTCGGCCAAGGTTTCTACATTTTAAAATAAACCTCCATCCTTAAAATCATCCCCTGCACTACTAATTATCACCAATGCAATAATATTCAATCTCCAACGCAAGTAGATTAATAGTGTCTTATCTATTTTGTTATTGGGTCTCTTGTTTATGAGCTAGGGTTTATTACTTCTAGGATGTAGGCCTCATTCTAGAAAACAATCCTTAGCAAGGTAAATCTAAGGGTGTAATCCATTTTACTCCCAAAACCTTTGAAAAAAAATATCCCTTCAATGACAACAAAGATAGATTTTGATGGAGGGTGCATGCCTCAGATGCCTCCAAGGGTTAACAAAATTAACATTAAACCAAGAAGAAACAACACAATTGCATAAATTCCTTACCTAGTCCAAGACAAGATGAAAACCCTTACTTATCAAGAATACCAATTGCAAAGAAACAAATAATGAAGAGATAGTGTTATCCTCCCTTCACCAATAGACAAGTAGAACCATCCAAAAGCACAAGAGACAAGGTGGAGTGAATTTCCCAAGTAGGGAGAAAATTCCAACCAAGAGAGTATGTAATTCTCAAAATCATGATGATGAAATAAAAGTGAGGTGAACTCTATTTATATGAGGTCACCAAAAACCAATTTGTCCACTTTGCAAACTCAACAACAAATTAAAGAGGTTGACCTCCTCTATTTTCCTTTTACAAATTACAAAATTAAAATTTAAGTAAAATAAGTCCCTTAAAGGGTGACATCATACCATAAAGGGTGACACTAGGCCAAAAAAATGAGACATTGAGCCTCCAAGTGAAGATAGTTTGTCCTACAAAGTCCATGTGTGACCTCATCATGTGCTAGAGTGACAGCACGCATCACTCTCCATTAACCACATCACATCCCACTAGGGACCATCTAAACCATCGAAACCCCACCAATCATCCAAGGTGATGTTAAGGGCTAGGGTATGATGTCCCAAGCCTCCCAAGGCCAACACCTCAGTCCTGTGGGCCACAATGTCATGGTCACATGTTGTCCAAATCCAATGTTCATCTTCCCAAGCACGCAATGAGTGGGGGCACATTATTCATCCTATATTTCAAGCCCCTATGAATGTCTAAGTGACCTAGTCCCTCCATAGAAAATCTTTCACTTGGCAAGGTCCAGCAAAGAAACAAGTACTTCCTCTCATGGGTCCAAAAGGCATGTATCATGCAAATTAAGCCATATTTAATAAAAAGAACCACCCAAACATGTGTGTGGTGTCATCAACCTCTTCAAAATACTTAAATAGATTCTCAAAGACCTTATACAACTTGCCAAATTTAAGTATGGGAGGTTGTCATGGTGCCCCCATTAAAGATCAATCCCAAGTCAAGGAGTGTTTCTCAAGAAGACCCTCTATAATTCATGTAAAAGAGTATGAAGTGGATGGGGCACACTCTTGGGCATGGGGGTTTCTGATACAGGCTCAGCATTGTCTCATTTATGGGTGTGAATTTGTAGAAGGTGTGTTGCATTGTCATTTGCAATGCAACTTTTTTCCAAGCCATTTATTTTTCATTAATTGATTAAGGTCCAAAGCATTGAGTGTTATGTGCACAAAGTGGAGCATCGCAATGCTAATTTGAAGTTAGAAACCATTATACGCCATATGTGAAAGGAAAGTAAAGACGCTTGCAGAATGAGCCCCTCAACAAGAAAGACATTTAATTATGTGTTTTATTTTGTAAGTCCTTGATTTTTGTGGAGAATCGTTTCACTGCCTGTGATCTTAGAGAGAGCATCTAGAGGATAAGCTATGGCTCTTATATTTTTTCAACTACAACCCATCTAGGCCTTTGAAATGCCCATTCTTCCCATGAAATGAGTAAAAATCCCTTCTTGGGTCAGAATAAGCCCGAAAACCCAAAAAGGTGAGGAAACAAAAGAGAAGTAATGTGAAAATGATAAGTATGGATGGGAATGGTATGATTACCCTTCTGCTGGGACCGCCTAATAGAAACCTTTTCCCAGGGCAACTGCACTTACTAGGAAAAATAACATGGCAATCAAATTAAGGTGAAATGAGTGTGCTGCGTAATTTCCACCAAACATTTCAAAATCAAACTTGTTACCTCATGAAGCAAGACCTATTGTCCTTATGGGTCAAGCCGTGTGGTGGACGCTGTTGTTGCTAATCAATGGTGATGTGTTGTAAGATGATAGGACAACACTAACCGGCTCTTAGAACTCCATGTCTTCAACCTTTGGGCTCCTAAACATCATCTCCTTAGTTACCCCTAGTTTTGGGGGGTAACACCTATATCATGGGCATACACACTTGGGAGCATCAAAATGTTAAGCATGCTTTTTTAGATCATTAAAATTATTAATCATACATTTTTTAGACAATGTAATATATGTATATAATTTTTACAAAATGAGTACATGTTATATATAGGCTCATTTAAGTTTTTTTACAATATGAAAGTTCATTTCATCTTTCAAACTAACTCTAGAAATCCATTTCATCTTTTAAAAATTGATTATAAAGTGTCATTGTTCATCTCTCTTGCGTGTATAATTGAATCATTGCATGACATTAAAGCCTTGAATGCCTTCCTTAGAGTGTGTTTTTTCAAACTTTATCTTTTTACGTGATATTTAGTTGTAACTTTCCTCATTTATGCTTTTAAAGGCCATTCCCTTTTACAAAATTGAGTAATCACTTGCCAATGGAGGGAGTGCTTTATCGCAAGCCTCACTTTGGTCGTCCTTTCAGAGAGAGCGGCAACTTTAACAAGGACTTTTAGTTTTGTAAGAGATCTATCTTGAGAATCTATGAATGGTAATGGATGCATTTTTTTTTTCACGATGAAACCATCAACTATAGCTTTATTTTTGTTCAAATGTGTCTCTCTCTCTTTTGATAGAAAGGTCAAGCAAAGCAATTTACGGTCTTTAAGATATGTATACATATAATATATTATTAAATGTTTTGATAAGTTATGCTTACATTTAAGATTAATATGTTATGGTCTTTAAATAACAATTTTTATATTAATTTAGTAGAGAGAATAATTATATATAATCATTTTACATTTAATCAACACTGACTTTAATGTTTTAAAATATCTACATAAAATGTAAATAAAATATACGCAAAGGCCTTAAACTTAGTATAATATTTTATTGAGTATTATGTTAAAGATTCATGTTTTTTTAAATATCTTCTACATATAAATGTAAATACAATATATCTAGTTTCTTAGATTTTATATATATATATATAGAAGAGTATATATATATATATATATATATATATATTAATTTTTAAAAATTTTACATAAAAATATATATATACTTCATTTTAAATGTATTGGCTTTTTAAAACGTGTAACATTTTTTTTAAATGCACAAATTCAAATCATTGTAAAGCATATGTTATCAAAATTACGGTCCACTTCTCAAATAAAATCATTCTAATTGAGATATTTTTATGTTTTGATGAACAACATTACTATGAAAATTCTCTTTGATTTTACTCACACACATTATTTTTAAGTATATTAATATTTTTTTAAATATGTTAAAAAAATTATAAATTAATATATTATTTTAAAGATGAACAACACATTACTATAAAACCCCTTTTAATTTATTTAAACATTCCCATTAACTTTTTAAAATATACTAATATTATTTTAAAATAATATTAAAAATAAAACTAATATATTAATATTTTAAAATGTATTACTACATTATAAATGCCCTCTAAACTCTGCCATGGGGACTGGGAGGCATTAATTTTTCAATTTTTAAAATGAAAAAAAAAAAGGCGACGAGGAGCTGTAATCTTACTAAAGTTGTCCATACATATTAAAGATTTTATTTTCTCTCATTCCACTTCAATCTTCTCTTTTCAGCCTTTTAAATCTTTGCAATCAATTATAGGGGTATCTAATAAGCTGTACCGATTTCAACAATGTCAGCCTTTTTTCTAAAGCATTATAGGCATATTAATAATATTAATAAAATTAAAAACCATGTTAATGTTAATTATATGATTTTTCTGTAAATTTGTTTATTTGATTTAATTATTTTATTTTTAAATAAATATATAATGGTGTTAACTTTCATTATCAAATAAATATAATAAATATACTATTTAAAAAAAAAAAAAAAAAATTAAATTGCCTGGGATTTTTTTTTTGATGGTTTCATTTTAAAATTAAGAAATTGTTATATTTATATATTTGAGTGGTTGATTCTGTACAATCTAAATGTTCCATAAATTTTAACAACGAATCCATTTTTTATATTTAAAATACAATTTAAAAACAAAAAATTGTAATTTCGTACAGATTCATGTCGTCGGATTCCAACAAAAAAAAAAAAAAAAAAAAAAATCAAACTAAAAAAAATAAATAAACATCTTTACTTTAATGTGTACTCAAAACAACCTTTAAACCAATAAATATTGAACAAATGTGTGAAGTTTGCTTTTTAGATCTACTCCTGCAAAGATATATATTAATCTGACTGCAAATGAGATCGGATCAGATGGCATCGTATGCACACAAAACGTGGAACACAAGGCAGGCATGCTCAGTAATAATATGAATTCGATTCTATATAAGCTCTTTCCTCTTTAGTGTTTTCATAGTCACAGCAACAAGAATATTTCTAATTATTTTACGATCTCTGCGTACTCAAATCCTTCTGCAGGCGCTGATCGACCAGCAATAACAGGAAGAGGAAGATCATGGAGGTTATTCTATCGATCTGGACTTTGTTATTATTCAATGTTTTTCCAGGGCAATTTGTACTTTTTTTTTCGTTATTATTCACTGTTTTCCAAGAGCAATTTGTACTTTCTTCTTCATTCTCTGGATTCTCTGAACTCTGTGGGTTATAGCCTGTGGGAAAGATTGAGTGATTCTATCGTTTGTGATCTTATTACAGACGGTGGAATTGAAAGTAGTGATGGCCGGATATAACTGCGAACAAAAGATTAAGAAATGTTTGGCCAAACTCAGAGGTGAGCGAAACCCTAATTTTTCCTTCTTGCTTACTGAATAACGAAATGAACTAGAGACTTTGTGCAGTTTGTCATAGTAGATTGGGGGAGGTCATAGTAAATCTGGGGAGGTAAGTCTATTTAGGTTGTTGTTTTTGGGTGTGTACTCGTTGTTGTGTTTGACTTGGAGTTTGGTATTTTAGGTTTGGTTTTGTTTTTAAGGTTTTGCTTTAACTTTCAAGATCACAAGTTCAGTAGTTGTATTTATAATTGATATTTAAATTTATGAACTAAAAATTAAACAAAAAGTCAAATGAGCTATGAATATCTAGAACATCAACAATTATTTAAATTTCAAAGTTACAAGTTCAATATTGTTGTAGTTCAATACTATTATAACTATATCTATAATTCATGAAAAAAAAAGATTAACATCTTAAAATTAAAATTGCAATTTCATCATAATCTATGAACTAAAAAAAATTTTAATAAAATTAAAATTAACAATCAAAGAGTCAAATATAGAGTTATGAATACCCAGAATTTATCAACAATTACTTTAACTTTCAAAGTTACAATTTAAACAAGTTCAAACATAGATATGAATACCCAGAATTTATCAACAATTACTTTAACTTTTAAAGTTACAAATTCAAACAAGTTCAAATATAGAGTTATGAATACCCAGAATTTATCAACAATTACTTTAACTTTTAAAGTTACAAATTCAAACAAGTTCAAATATAGAGTTATGAATACCCCGAATTTATCAACAATTATAGAGTTATGAATACCCAGAATTTATCATCAATTACTTTAACTTTCAAAGTTACAAGTTTAAGATTGTTGTAGATGTATCTATAATTCATATGGAGAAAAGATTTAACATTCTTAAAAATTAAAATTAACCATCGATGTAATGTTATGAATACCCAGGATTTATGAACAGTTGAGATGAGAGGGATGAACTCTTTTTGATATGATATTTTTAACACAGAAAAAATTTGAGTATCAGTGCCCAGAGGAAAATATGATGCTTCAAGGTGTTTGATACATTCTAACCATGACTGTAAAATAACTCAATTAAAATACACAACCAATTGAAATTTATCTTAATTTGAGTTTTATAATGTTCAGAGATATCAAAGTTTATCAGGTTCAGAGAGATATCTTAATTTATGAACAGTTAAGAGATGAAATCTTTTTTGATATGATTTTTTTAACACATCAAAAATTTGAGTATCAGTGCTCAGGGGAAATATGATGCTTCAAGGTGTTTGATACATTCTAACCATGGCTGTAAAATAACTCAATTAAAATACACAACCAATTGAAATTGATCTTAATTTCAGTTTTATAATGTTCAGAGATATCAAAGTTTATCAGGTTCAGAGAGATATCTTAATTTATGAACAGTTAAGATGAGAGGGATGAAATCTTTTTGATATGATTTTTTTAACACAGCAAAAATTTGAGTATCAGTGCCCAGAGGAAAATATGATGCTTCAAGGTGTTTGATACATTCTAACCATGGCTGTAAAATGACTCAATTAAAATACACAACCAATTGAAATTTATCTTAATTTCAGTTTTATAATGTTCAGAGATATCAAAGTTTATCAGGTTCAGAGAGATATCAAAGCTGTAAAAAAAATTTATCACCTAAAATAGATCTAGACTGATTGAAACCATCAGAGATACACATAATGGAATGATGATGATGGTGGTGTGTAATGTGAAGCAGGCATTGAAAAGGTGGAAGTGGATGTGGGTTATGGAAAAGTGGTGGTGTCTGGATGTGTTCATCCCAATAAGGTCTTGAAAGCAGTAAGACGAGCAGGAATGAAAGCAGAATTCTGGCCATCTCAGAATGAAGCGCTTCTCAGTACTTATGCTGCAGCAAGCATGAGCAGCTATTATTCCCTTTCGTCGCTCAATAATGGTTGACATACAGCTCACTGGTGTATATCTTCTTCTCTGCTGGATTCCAGATATACTTAACTCAGTTTCCAGGCCATGCTCTTGAAATGGATTGCTGCATCCAGAAAAGTTGTAATTTTTGTAGCTTAATAAATTGTAACTTTCCTTCATCATTTTATAATTCTTTTAATACATTGGTGGTGAACTTTCAATTTTTTGCGTTGGTTATTTTAATGAAATTTATTTGAAGAATATAAAATATTTTGGATATATACTTAATAAATCATACTTTAATTAAAGTTATGGGTTACTTTTGTCCATTGTCTCACAGGAAAAAAAATTGTTTAAGTATTAGTTGGTTATTTTAATGAAATTTATTTGAAGAGTATAAAATATTTTAGATATATACTTAATGAATAAATAATACTTTAACTAAAGTTATGGGTTACTTCTGTCGATTATCCCAAAGAAAAAAATCTGTTTAACTATCAATTGTAAAATGACAATAAGGTAAAATAAATATGGATTTGAAGGAATAAATTTGTCCATTATCCCAAAGAAAAAAAATGTTTTCTATTAATTGTAAAATGGACAATAAGGTAAAATAAATATGGATTTGAAGGAATAAATTTGATTTAATGTATAGAGAATTTTTTTTAAATAATGAATATAATTGTTCTTATTTGTTTATAGAAAATTAAAATTTTGAAAGTTGATATTAAAGTAAAATAAATATGAATTTGAAATCGTAAATTTGATATAATGTATAAAAAATTATTTTTTAAATAATAAATATAAATTTTCTGATTTGTTTACACAAAATTAAAGTTTTGAAAGTTGGGGAAGTGAAAGTGTATATTTGTCTATTACACAAATATACATTTTCACTTCAAAATAAATAAATAAATGTAAATTTTAATGAAGGAATGGGGTGTAAATATTTTTATTTTTATACAATTTTGTTTATAGGAGTGTGGGTAAGGGTGGTGAAGTTTACATTTATGCACCTTCACATCGTAATGTAGACATGCACATAAATAAATGTAGATTCCAATGAAGGAATGGGGTGTAAATATTTTTATTTTTATACAATTTTGTTTCTAGGAGTGTGGGTAAGGATGGTGAAGTTTACATTTATGCACCTTCACATCCCAATGTAGACATGCACACCTTCACCCTCCAATAGGGTGAGTGATCATAGGGAGGAAGGGGTGAAAGTGTGCAAGTGTGCATTTATACACCTTAGGTGGAGTGTGCATTTATACACCTTAGGTGGAGGGGGGAGATGGGAGGCAATGTAATGTGTGTATTTGTGCACATTAACCCATGGGAGGGTGGTTGGGGCACTTCTTAATGTACAAGTGCACACTTTCACCACTTCATAAGGTTCATATCACCCTCTCGAAATGGTGGAACTATGCACTTTTTCACCTTCACATTGGGAGAGTAGGTGGTTGGGGGCTTGAAACTATGTGCTTGTGCACCTTCACCCCATGAGATGGTGAGTAGTGGGGGGTGAAGGTGTGCATTTGTGTACCTTTACTCTCAAGGAGGGTGCACAAATGCATGTATTATCCCCCAAGGAGGGTAGGTGGTGGTTGGGTGAGAGGGGGCCAAGAGGGTGGGTAATGGAGGGTAAGGTGAAGGTGTGTATTTATGTACATGGGGTATTTCACTACCCTTGAAATACCTTATTTCATTTTTCTATTCAAAGTTGGACAAGCATATGCCTTCGTCCCACTTGAAATATACTTATCTTATTCCATTTCACTTACTAAAGCATAATTACATAACCACTTAACACAAGGTCAAACCACTAATAAGCTTGAGTTTTACAATCACCAAGGATGGCATCTATCAAACACAGGGAGGGGTGAAAAAAATATGATGAAATCTCAAGGGGGATTGAACAATAAATGCACACCTTCACCTTGCCCTTCACTACCTACCCTCTGACTCCCCCCTCACCCAACCACCATTTCAAAGTTGGAAAAGAACACACCTTCATCCCACTTCAAATAGTACATTATTCCATTTCACTTGCTAAAGCATAATTACATAGACCACTTAACACGTGGTCAAACCACTAATAAGCTTGAGTTTTACAATCACCAAGGATGGCATCTGTGAAACACAGGGAGGGGTGAACAACATATGATGAAATATCAAGGGAGGTTGAACAATATACAATGAAATTTCATGTGCACTATATCCCATTTATTGCTCAAAGTTCTTCACAATCCAAAAAATGGGCTTTATTGTCTCATATTTCCTACAAAAGGATTAAGCAATGTTTGACTTAACCAACTTGGTTTTTTGTGGTAAAACTTGATATACAACAAGTCAAGAGGAGAGAATATTTTACAGTCATATATAAGAAATTCCAAGACATCAAAATATAGACATATTTCATTATTTCGACACACACATGTACCCACACAATATATCCCACCAAGGAGGAGGGAAAGGTCAAACAAGGAAGCATACTCATCCAGAAACCAATCAACCATTATGTTAGTATGTCAAATTAATAAAGTTGGAAGAAAGTCATATACAACCATTCAAAGTTCAACATGAAGTTCCACATCTTCTCTAACTCAACTCACTTATATAATAAAAATTATAATTTCCTATTCTCAAAGTCCATAATCTCCTTCTTTATTTTCAACACCAATTAATGAATCTCCTAAACAACAAAGCTTTCCAAAACAAAGACTGTGTAATTTTTCAAAACAAAGACTGTGTAATTTTTCAAAACAAAGACTATGTAATTCAAGCATTGAAACCCTATAAAAAGAATACAACACATAACCTTCTCCCTAGATAGAATAGACAAAGTCTTCCACTATATAGTAGTTGGATCCAATAAGTATTTCCAAATATTGAGGCTCATTTTATAGTTGGATCCAATAAGTATTTCCAAATATTAAGGCTCATTTTACAATTTTTATTTTTTTTTAACAGAAACGGTTATAGATTATATTAATTAGGTGGATTAACCACAGGTCCGATTACAAAATGACCTCGAATTTCTTCGAGTCTGTCTTCCTGAACCATTCTACTTCTATAGCTATAGACTAGTGAATTGAACGTCTTCTAAAAGAACTGGATTAAATTTAAGTGTTGAAACTCCAGTCACTGTTTCAGCATAAGACTCAGCTCTATTTCAGCATATGTCTCAGGACTATTTCAGCATTTGTTGCAGCGGTGTTTCAGCATATGTTCCAGCACTATTTCAGCATATGTTCCAGCACTGTGATTCAACATTACAGCACTATTTCAGCATATGTTCCAGCACTGTGTTTCAGCATCTGTTCCAACACTGTGTTTCAGCATCTGTTCCAGGACTGTGTTTCAGCATCTGTTCCAGCACTGTGTTTCAGCATTACAACACTGTTTCAGCATATGTTCCAGCATTGTGTTTCAGCATCTGTTTCAGCATCTGTTCCAGCACTGTGTTTCAGCATCTGTTCTAGCACTGTGTTTCAGCATCTGTTCCAGCACTGTGTTTCAGCATTACAACACTGTTTCAGCATATGTTCCAGCACTGTGTTTCAGCATCTGTTCCAGCACTGTGTTTCAGCTTATGTTCCATCCCTCCTTCGCACAACCAACTACAATTTTACACGCTGCTGTCCTTTTCATGGGATACAGATTTTTGTTGGATCTCCGTCATTTATGCATAGATCTCCTTGGGCCAGGAGGCAGCCTTTATTGGCTAAAGCATCTGCTTCTTTGTTTAAGTCCCTAAGTATATGGTAGCAGTTGAAGGAGGTGAAATCTTGGAGAGTGTGTCTTAGTCTTTGAAGGTTCTTATTTAATCCAGCATCATTGAACTGTCCTCCCGAATGTATCATTTTGATCAAGATTTCAGAGTCTCCGAACACTTGTAGATTCTGATGGCCTCTTGCCTTGGCTATCTGGCACACTTTTATTAGACTCAAGATTTCTTCTTGGTTATTAGTTCGTTGTCCAAGTCCCCAACTGAAGGTTTCTAGCGTTGTCCCTTCGTTGGAGTAAATGACTCCTCCAGCTCCCGCTGTGCCAGGGTTTCCCTTGGAGGCGTCGTCGAAGAAAGCTGTAGTTATTCCTTGCTTCTACCACCATCTTTGGAACGTGTCATTGTTGTCTCTTAGCCTCCATTTTGTTTCGGAATAGGGTTTTTCAATACTTTGGGTCCTAGAAGTGAGCATAGGGTTACCAAGCCAATTCTTTTCTTCCTGCTGCAGCGAGATGTCTGTTTTGTGGGCTTGAGAACT
>SNQJ01S0064631.1:20049-41612 GCA_010110895.2 Picea sitchensis
TTACAATTTATTAAGCTACAAAAATTACAACTTTTCTGGATGCAGCAATCCATTTCAAGAGCATGGCCTGGAAACTGAGTTAAGTATATCTGGAATCCAGCAGAGAAGAAGATATACACCAGTGAGCTGTATGTCAACCATTATTGAGCGACGAAAGGGAATAATAGCTGCTCATGCTTGCTGCAGCATAAGTACTGAGAAGCGCTTCATTCTGAGATGGCCAGAATTCTGCTTTCATTCCTGCTCGTCTTACTGCTTTCAAGACCTTATTGGGATGAACACATCCAGACACCACCACTTTTCCATAACCCACATCCACTTCCACCTTTTCAATGCCTGCTTCACATTACACACCACCATCATCATCATTCCATTATGTGTATCTCTGATGGTTTCAATCAGTCTAGATCTATTTTAGGTGATAAATTTTTTTTACAGCTTTGATATCTCTCTGAACCTGATAAACTTTGATATCTCTGAACATTATAAAACTGAAATTAAGATAAATTTCAATTGGTTGTGTATTTTAATTGAGTCATTTTACAGCCATGGTTAGAATGTATCAAACACCTTGAAGCATCATATTTTCCTCTGGGCACTGATACTCAAATTTTTGCTGTGTTAAAAAAATCATATCAAAAAGATTTCATCCCTCTCATCTTAACTGTTCATAAATTAAGATATCTCTCTGAACCTGATAAACTTTGATATCTCTGAACATTATAAAACTGAAATTAAGATCAATTTCAATTGGTTGTGTATTTTAATTGAGTTATTTTACAGCCATGGTTAGAATGTATCAAACACCTTGAAGCATCATATTTCCCCTGAGCACTGATACTCAAATTTTTGATGTGTTAAAAAAATCATATCAAAAAAGATTTCATCTCTTAACTGTTCATAAATTAAGATATCTCTCTGAACCTGATAAACTTTGATATCTCTGAACATTATAAAACTGAAATTAAGATAAATTTCAATTGGTTGTGTATTTTAATTGAGTTATTTTACAGCCATGGTTAGAATGTATCAAACACCTTGAAGCATCATATTTTCCTCTGGGCACTGATACTCAAATTTTTTCTGTGTTAAAAATATCATATCAAAAAGAGTTCATCCCTCTCATCTCAACTGTTCATAAATCCTGGGTATTCATAACATTACATCGATGGTTAATTTTAATTTTTAAGAATGTTAAATCTTTTCTCCATATGAATTATAGATACATCTACAACAATCTTAAACTTGTAACTTTGAAAGTTAAAGTAATTGATGATAAATTCTGGGTATTCATAACTCTATAATTGTTGATAAATTCGGGGTATTCATAACTCTATATTTGAACTTGTTTGAATTTGTAACTTTAAAAGTTAAAGTAATTGTTGATAAATTCTGGGTATTCATAACTCTATATTTGAACTTGTTTGAATTTGTAATTTTAAAAGTTAAAGTAATTGTTGATAAATTCTGGGTATTCATAACTCTATATTTGAACTTGTTTGAATTTGTAACTTTAAAAGTTAAAGTAATTGTTGATAAATTCTGGGTATTCATAACTCTATATTTGATATTTGATTGTTAATTTTAATTTTTATTAAAATTTTTTAGTTCATAGATTATAGATACAATTGCAATTTTAATTTTTAAGAATGTTAAATCTTTTTTTCATGAATTATAGATATAGTTATAATAGTATTGAACTACAACAATATTGAACTTGTAACTTTGAAAGTTAAAATAATTGTTGATAAATTCTAGATATTCATAACTCTATATTTGACTTTTAATTTTAATTTTTAGTTCATAAATTTAAATATCAATTATAAATACAACTACTGAACTTGTGATCTTGAAAGTTAAAACAAAACCTTAAAACAAAACCAAACCTAAAATACCAAACTCCAAGTCAAACACAACAACGAGTACACACCCAAAAACAACAACCTAAATAGACTTACCTCCCCAGATTTACTATGACCTCCCCCAATCTACTATGACAAACTGCACAAAGTCTCTAGTTCATTTCGTTATTCAGTAAGCAAGAAGGAAAAATTAGGGTTTCGCTCACCTCTGAGTTTGGCCAAACATTTCTTAATCTTTTGTTCGCAGTTATATCCGGCCATCACTACTTTCAATTCCACCGTCTGTAATAAGATCACAAACGATAGAATCACTCAATCTTTCCCACAGGCTATAACCCACAGAGAATGAAGAAGAAAGTACAAATTGCTCTTGGAAAACATTGAATACTAACGAAAAAAAAAAGTACAAATTGCCCTGGAGAAACATTGAATAATAACAAAGTCCAGATCGATAGAATAACCTCCATGATCTTCCTCTTCCTGTTATTGCTGGTCGATCAGCGCCTGCAGAAGGATTTGAGTACGCAGAGATCGTAAAATAATTAGAAATATTCTTGTTGCTGTGACTATGAAAACACTAAAGAGGAAAGAGCTTATATAGAATCGAATTCATATTATTACTGAGCATGCCTGCCTTGTGTTCCACGTTTTGTGTGCATACGATGCCATCTGATCCGATCTCATTTGCAGTCAGATTAATATATATCTTTGCAGGAGTAGATCTAAAAAGCAAACTTCACACATTTGTTCAATGTGTGTGTGTGTTTTAAAGGAATTTGTTTAGTACATTAAAGTAAAGATGTTTATTTATTTTTTTTTTTTTTTTTAAAAGTTTGAATCATAATATAGAATTTGTACAAAATCATAGATTTTAATACTCTAATTTATGCAATTACAATTTTTGTTGTTTAAATTGTATTTTTAAATATAAAAATGGATTCAATTTGTTAAAAAATTTATGGAACATTTAGATTGTACAGAATCAACCACTCAAATATATAAATATATAACAATTTTTTTTTTTTTTTTAATTAGATTTTTTTTCATTTATAACAGACAATTTTTTTTTTTAAATATTTATTATATTTGAATAAACCTGATTTACTTATTTTTATTTATATATTTTATTTATAAAAAATAAAATAGAAAAAAAAAAAAAAAAAAAAAAAAAAAAAAAAAAAAAAAAAAAAAAAAAAAAAAAAATGGTTTTTTTTTTTTCAATTTTATTAATATTATTAATATGCCTATAATGCTTTAGAAAAAAGGCTGACATTGTTGAAATCGGTACAGCTTATTAGATACCCCTATAATTGATTGCAAAGATTTAAAAGGCTGAAAAGAGAAGATTGAAGTGGAATGAGAGAAAATAAAATCTTTAATGTGTATGGACCTTTAGTGAGATTACAGCTCCTCGTCATATTTTTTTTTTTTCATTTTTAAATTGAAAAGTGAAAATTGCCTCTCCCGATCCACTGGCAAGTTGAGGGGCATATTCAAACTGTAAGGTAATCTATTTTAAAAATATTAATATATTAGTTTTATTTTTTTTTTAATATTATTTTAAAATGTAATATTAGTATATTTTTAAAAGTTAATGGGAATGTTTAAATAAATTAAAGAGGGTTTTTATAGTAATGTTGTTCATCACTTTAAAATAATATATTAATTTATAATTTTTTTTTTTTTTTTTTTTTTAATATTATTTAAAAAAATATTAATATATAAAAAAATAGTGAAAATATTAAAATTAAATCAAAGAGAGAATTTTCATGGCAGTAGTATTTGTTCATCCAAAACATAAAAAATATCTAATTAGAATGATTTTATTTGAGAAGTGGACCGTAATTTTGATAACGCCCTTTTACAATGATTTGGAGCTTGTGCATTTAAAAAATGTACGTTTTAAAAGACTAGTATGAAATAGGTATATCTATTTTTATGTAATTTTTAAAATTAATATATATATATATATATATATATATATATATATATATATATATATATATATATATATATAAATCTAAGATTAACTACAATATATTGTATTTACATTTATATGTAGAAGATATTTAAAAAAACATGAATCTTGTTTATAGCTATGTCTAATGGAAATATTATATACTAAGTTTTAAAGGCCTGCATTACCTTTTATTTACACATTTATATATGGAGATATTTAAACATTAAAAGTGTTAATTAAATATAAAATAATTATATATACAATTATTCTCTACTAAGTATAATTAAAAATATTATTTAAAGACCATAACATATTAATCTTAAATGTAAGCATAACTTATCAAAACATTTAATAATATATTATATGTATACATATCTTAAAGACCGTAAATTGCTTTGCTTGACCTTTCTATCAAAAGAGAGAGAGACACATTTGAACAAAAATAAGAAATATAGTTGATGTTATCAATGAAAAAATCATGCACATCATCCATTACCATTCATAGGATTCTCAAGATAGATCTCTTACAAAACTAAAAGTCCTTGTTAAAGTTGTCACTCTCTCTGAAAGGTTGGTCAAAGTGGGGCTTGCAATATAGCATTCCCTCCATGTAATTGCTCAACTACAAAAGGGGACCAATTGTAAAAGCATAGAAACAAGAAAAGTTACCTTCGTATCCTGTAAAAGATAAAGTTTGAAAAAACACACTCTAAGGAAGGCATTCAAGGCTTTAATGTCATGCAATGATTCAGTGCTCTGGGGCGACATTTCGTGGGACAGGGTTGGGGGGGGGCGGGCGGGCGGGACGGGCGGGGCGGGAGGAACTGGGTGGATGCCGGGCAGGAACGGGCGGGCGACGTGCTGGGAGGGACTGCGGGCCCGGCTGGAACTGGACAGGAGGGATGGGTGGGCGGGCTGGAATGGGTGCGGGGCAAGTTGGGCGGACCTGAAATCGGGCATTGGGCGGGGCGGCGTGGCGGGCACTGGCACTGGGCGCCGGCGGCGAAACTGAGGCGGAAAGGGCGGGCGGCTGCTGCTGGGTGGCATCAGGCTGCTGGCCGCAGGCTGAAGTTACTGGCATCGCCGACTGGGATGGAACTGACGGCATTGCGGGTAGAGGGGCTGCACCTGGCTTCCGTGCGGCTTTCCGGGCCGGGCACTGCTGCCGACAGAAGGAACTTTATGGAAGGAGCTGGTCGCTGCGGCCGCGGATACGTCGGCGCCGCCAGGGTGGGACAGGGACTTTTGGGTGTTCTGGGACTTTGGACAACGCAGTGGCTGGATGGGGTTGGGTTGGGTTTGGTAGGATAGGATAGGAACTTTGGGGCCATGGGTGGGCCGACATTTGATGTCACCAACATATGTTATATGTCTTCTTAAAGGGACTTATTTCATAAATTTTAATTTTTGTAATTTACAAGGAGAAAAATACTCAGAGAGGTCAACTCTCTAATTTGTTGTTGGGATTTTCTAGGAAAATTTGGTTTTAGATGACCTTGTATAAATGAAGGTCATCTCACTCTCATTTTGTCATCATGATTTTGAGAATTACATACTCTCTTGGCTGGAATTTTCTCCCTACTTGGGAAATTCACTCCACCTTGTCTCTTGTGATTTTTGATGCTTCTTGATAATTGGTGAAGGAAGGATAACACTATCTCTTGATGTTTGTTTCTGCAATTATGGTGGAATATTCTTGATAAATAAGGATTTTTCATGCTATATGGGACTAGGTAAGAATTTGTATGCAATTATTTGTTTCTTCTTGGTTTTTTAATATTAATTTTGGTAAAACCCTTGGAGGCATACAAGGGCATACACCCTCCAACAAGATCTATATTTTGTTGTCATTGAAAAGGATACCAAGGTTTCTATAGGAGTAAAATGGATTACACTTGTAGATTTAGCCTGGAGATTGTTTTCTCTACTTAGAGGTAAAAGGCCTGTCCCTAGAGAGTAATAAACCCTAGCTCATAAACAAAGAGAATTAATAACAAAATAGATGAACACTAATCTACTTATATTGGAGATTTAATGTTATGCATTGGTAAATGTGATAGTAGTACCAGGGATGATTTTAAGGATGGAAGTTATTTTAAAATGTAGAAAAAACTTGGCAGATATTAAAGTAGCCAGCCATATACCAACTATAAATGTTTAGTGATATTTTTTTGTGAAAATATTCAAATTTCTAAAGGATTTTTTAATGCTTTGTGCTCATTTGTGATTTTACTTTCGATAAAACCAATTATCCTATAGATTTGGGCAAATCATTTTTAAAATGTGAATCTTTTTGGGAAAAATGCTTGGAAAAACAGCCCATAGGCAGAAATTTGGCCCCTAAATCCATCCTATGTGATGGGAGTTTGAATTGTTTAAGTTTGGGATTTGATTTTACATGCTTTAAGATACATTGTGCCCTAAGGGAATCTTGATTATCCAAGTGATCTTATTGCTGTAATAAATGTTATGCTATAGCCAATAAGGTTGTAGAAAACTCATCTTCTTTCATTCTTTTACTCACTATTCTACCACTAGAATTCACTTGCAAGCCAGTAATTACTCTACTGGTTATAAACTATTGTTTGGGTGGTTTACTCACTGATTTTAGTGGTTAGAACTTTTCTTTTAGAAATAGTTTGCTAAAAGCCATAAGGATAATACAAATCTTATCCATGCCTTACTAACATGCTCTAATTTTTTTTTTCTAGAACTAAAATTTTTATATCCATTAAAAGGAAGTGTGAGTTGAGATAAATGAATTAAAACATATCAACTTCAGGATGTCACCAAAAATTTCAGTGCTAAGAGCATAGCTTGGATTTTCAAAAATGATTATTGGACCCTTAATGTATGTCCAAAAACTAAGACAAATTTTGTTCTAGAAAGTATAAAGCCGATAATATATACCATTAATATAGAAAGTAAGACAAAACATAACCACTGCATTTTTGTTAAAAAATTCAACTACTAGGTTCGAGCTTGATTTCTTGGATTCCTTGCTGCTCCTAGCCTGCTGCAACAGGCTCATTGAAGTCTATAAGAGGGCACACTAAATCTTCTGACATGTTCCTTGAAACATTTCAGGTACTGTCGGGTGTGGAGAGATGACCTTGATTCCCTTCCCAATGCTCTAATAAAAATTTTAAATCCTCAATATGACTCCTCTATGCATGGACTTCATCTTGTAACTGTCCAATGAGAGTTCAATTTCGGGACAATGTTTCTAAGCCAAAAGAAACAATGGAGTTGAGTTCTGGAATTTCTTTTTGAATTCTTTGAAAACTTGGACTCATCACATTGGTGAAAATGACAACCACCTTTGACTCATCTACTGTCTCAGGAGGTAGAGCATAATAATGAGAACCATAAAGAGATGAAACCACAAAGAACTGGAATGCACTTCCCAAGAGGAAGATCAGAGGAGACACTCACTAGGGACTTGCTTCCATAAGAAAAATAGACACCAACCCAATGAAAATCTGAAATCCTATCAATGAGCCAACCTTCCCACCAAGAAAAAATTTCCAGGGCCGCAAAACATAAGACAATTGAAATAATTGAGTCCCAAACTCAAGTTTCTCCAAATAAATTCTTGTTGTCACCACAATGTCTCATGAGATATTGATATGAAGGAAAATGAATGAAGCAATGAGTAATCGAAGAGGAAAGTACCTTAACCACCTGAAGCGCTCCTTTTCGACTGCATTCCATGATCAACTGAAGGCCCCTGCTGATGTTCTCTCCCCAGTTGAGAAACTTACAGTAACCGTGCCATACCTTCCCATTCTCTGCATCTAGAACCGCCATCCTGAACCCCATGATATGACCTGTGTGAAGGTACCAACTTCCCCCATCCAGGATTAGACTGGAATTCCTCCCACGCTCTGTGTTGAAATCCACCATCATGAAAAATCCTTGTCGTTTTATCCGTGTCCACGATATGTTGAGCATGCAATACGAGAACCTTCCACGTGTCACCAATCTAGCCTCGTGGGCCATGAGAGCCAGGAAAGGGGCTGATATCATGGAAAAGGGGTTAAAGACTCCAAAACATCTACCCCCAAGAGGCTCGAGGATTTTCCTATGGCCTTGTTGGCCATTTTTCCCTCTGTGTTATTATCACGAGAAAGAACATGGAAGTAACTTAATTGGATATTTCCATCTAGGAGTTGAATTCTATCGACTAGTTTTTTCAAGCTAAGATCCTAGGGAGAAGATCCTGAGATCATGATCCTTATTAACATATTTGAATCACACACAATATTCAGGCTCTGTATTTGTTTCTGCTTGGGCAATTGTAACCCCTGTATTAAGGCTTTGATATTTGTATCTATGCCCAAATTCCAATAATAATCTAGAACTCTAATTCCTCTAGGTCCATAAGAACCCTCTCGCACTTGCCTCCTTTGTGTTTCCTTTAGAATCCCCATCAAAGCAGAGAGTGTGCTCGGGTTGATAAGAAAACCAAAATCAAATGAAAAGAAAATGAAATATCTAGTCAGGTCCTGATTGGATCGTGAAACCAGTTGGAGGTTAAATTTCCAAGACCAAGTTTTTGCTTCAAATCAAAGTTGATCCTCTCCGAGCTCGATGCTTTTGGAGTTCATGACCTCCAATAATTATACTATTTTCTTACTTTCTACACTGCATGGTTGGGTCCTTTTATTCTATAAGATTATCCGGTTCCTTGCAAGCCATATCTGCCAACAAATAAATTTGGGGGAGGATTTTCACAGTCTCTTAAAGACATGTTTCCCTTGAAAGGTTCCTTGATATTACTTTTTTCACTTTCCCAAGGGTGTTTTAAAACTATCTGGCCACCTCACCTGGTGAAGAATCTCGTGGAAAAATTTAGACCAAGTTTGCTTGGAGAATTCACATCCCTAGAAGAGATGTTGTATTGATTCATAATTTATTTGGCAGAGGACACATTGAAAAGGGACCTTAAATCCTATTTTCATAAGATTCTCTCATGTAAGGATCTTTCCATGTGTAAGAGTCCAACAAAATAAATTAATTTTGGAAATAATCCAAGTCCCAAATGTTTTGCACCAGGTAGTTTGATTTAGGAGCCTTGATTTGGCAAGTATATATTTATAGCCTTCTTTCATTGAATATCTTGTAGATCCCCATACTCTACATTCTGGGTTATTTTGATGGAGTGGAGTACCCCCCGTTAATGCCTTTACCAGGATTTGAGTTTGGTTCTGCAGATGAGGGGGAAAATCTCTTAGATTCCAACACTTCCATGAACCATCCTCATTCCAATCTGAGATGGCATACAATGAAGATTTTTGTTGAACCAACATCCGACTTTTTATATCTTCAAGCTTTGGGTATTGATTTAAGGGGGGGAACCCATGAATTTGTCTTTCCATAACATTATAGATTTACTATTTCCTGGAACCCAAGTTAAATTTTGTTGAAAGAAGGATATGGAGACCCAAATCAGTTTCTAAATGGGGAACCTAGATTGACAAGCATGGGTTGTGTCAAGACATCATTTTATATTTCCCAAGCGATGTTTCTTAATTATGGCTAATTTCCACCATTATTTGTTTCCTGCTATTAATATCCATAACAATTTTGAGCCTAGTGCAATGTTGACCAATTCTAGGTCTTTGACTCCAAGTCCTCCATGATCTTTAGGTGTTGTAACTATATGCCAGTTAACCAAATGTTTTTTTTTGAATTGGACTTAACCCCTTGCCAAAGGAATTTATAGATTTGTTGGGCCATATATTTTTTGACACCCATTGGGGATGAGATGATATATTGAAAGAGAGAGGAAAAGAGGACCTTATGAACAGTACTAATTGTCTCACAGAAAGGTTAAGCTATACTACCCCCTATGATTCATTTTCTCTCTTATTTTCCTACAAAATTGGATGCCAATTTCACAGAGGATTTCATGCAAAATAGGTAGCCCAAAATACTTGAAAGATTTCATTCATGGAGATAGGAGAAAGCAGAAGGATTTGAACAGTATGTAAAGGTGGGTTTTGATGTTTTCACACATGGATTTGGATTTTATTTTTGTTAATAAGACCTCTATAAACCATAGTAAAATTATCAAAGACTAGCTTTAATATCTTTTTCCATTACTTTGGATGCTCCACTTAACAAAAACATGTCATCTTCAAATTGGGATTTATTTATTCTCTTGACCCCTCTTTCTATACAAAGTCCAGGAATTGTTCCATTTGAGCATTCCCGTTCCAGACGTCTATTGAGAGATTTTTCCAGGACATACAACAAAGGGGAAAGAGGGCACACCTTCCTTAAATCCTGGAAGATTTAAAGAAAGGGGCATGCCTTCCATTGATCAAGGGAGAAATCCATGGGTTAGAGATGCAATATCCAACCCAGGAGATAAAGTCTTGATCAAGACCAAATTTCTACAATACTTCCTTGAGAAAATCATGATTCACTCTATCAAAAACATTGGCCATGTCAATTTTTACAAACATACCTTATTCTCCCCTCCAAAAACTAGAATGAATCAACTCCTGAACCAAGATAATGTTATCCCATATTTTCCTACCTGCAAAAAAACCACCTTGATTGGGGAGTATTAAAGAGCTAAGAGAAGGGGTTTCAATCTATTGACAATGATTTTGGAAATGAGTTTATAGATAACATTGCACTTAAAGAGATTGGCCTAAATCTATCAAAGGAAGAAGCTCCTTTGTTTTTTGGGAGCAATGCCAAGAAGGATGAATTTGTATCTCCTCCCAGTTTATTAGACTTTGGGACAGCTATCACAACATTCTAGTGAAATCAAACTTACTGTTATAGATAGCGTCTCTTGAAAAATGGAGGGTGAAATAAATAGGACCTGGGATTTGTTAGAGTGGAATGAATTGATGACACACCAAAATTCATTCCTCCTCAATTGGATTATTTAACTTGAGGTTATCTACTTCTAAAATCAAATGTGGAATGTGAGAGAGAAAGTTATTGCTCAAATCATTATCTAGATCCGCCTCCAAAGAATACAACTTGATATAGTGACATAAACAGTCTTAAAGAGCTCCTATCATAATACACAAAATGCTAGCTTTCCAAATGATAAAGGAGTTCACCCCTCTCTTGGGCTACATCCTCCTTGACCAAATTCAATGGATTATTTTTCATTCAATTCTCAAAGTCTCAAAATCAGTGCTACAATGCTCCAAAATGAAATGGATGATGGCTTCAATGGCTCAAGAACATATTGAAAAAACCCCAAGTTGGGCTTTCTCGACACTTGGTTGGCCAAACTGAGTTGGAATCAGTCCTTGGAATTCTCTCCCAATTCTTTGTTGTCTCTCGCTTACACTTAAAATGCTCCTAAGATTGGCCCGAATTTGGCTCATGGGAATTTTAGGTGCCAAAACTCAACTGCAGCGCCCTTCCATAAAAACTAGAAATTTGTCCACATTGTTGGTGCACTAGCACCTTTCCAGCGGAGGTCTTATGGTGCTTAAAGTCAGGATCGTTGCCAGTTGGTTGTGAGGTGTTGAAGAGTGTTTGACTCATGGAAGGAGGGACCCGTTTGGATTGGTGGTTAATCCGATGCGGTGGTTGAAAATTAATGGAGCCAGATGTGTGGAGTGGTTTGAAAAAACCTTGCGTGAACTGTTATGTGATGTTCATGTGTTCACGTAAGACTAACGGCTAGGGCTTAGAGACGACCCTTTTCTCGATTGATCCTTTGTGTAAACGTAAATACAAGGTTTAAGAACTAAGATTCAGGAACAAAGCGTGGGCGGGCTGGTATCCTGACCAATGCCAAAACGTGCCACATGTCCTTGGAGTGGAGTGGACGACCCCTACTGAAACATCAGACCAATTTTATGCATGGAAGTTGCCGTGGCAGCAGCCATGTGCAGATATGGCACCATTCTATTGGTCCACCAATCGTGCCATGTGTCACCATCTGACAAGTCCAACTCAAATACCAACTCATCTTCCACGTTAGCCTCTACCTAGTTAGTAGTCCACATCACCCTGCCACATATGATTTTAAAACGTACTACGTTAGCATTATATATGCAGTGTCACCAGTCGATAGAATTGCCTGTTTGGCAAAGAGTAGACAAGCGTGATATCCTTTTCATCTACGAGAATCGTTTGATCCTGTTCAATTTGCATTGGGATCGTGGGGACGAGGTCTACACATGTTTTGGGAAGATCAATTTCAAGCACTTTGATTTTTAGGCATGGTTTATCCCTAAGATCACTCCTCCCCATTTAGGAAGGGTTTTGGTCCCCAAAGATACTACATGAATCGAAGATGAGTGCGGTTCCTTCACTTTTCCAACTTCAATCCACTTGGCCTTTCTTGGATTTGTGCCTTTAATACCAACTCAAAGGGCTATTTCACATTCCCTCATTTTGAAGTTGTCATCCTCCTGTCAAGGATTGTGTCTTCATGCAGTTTCGTAAGATATTATTACAGCAAGAAGTCATCTATTGAAGGAATCTAGACATGCTCTCCTTGATCATCAATCGGAGGAGGCTCATACAATCTCAAAATCTCAACATTCAGTTATACATTTTGCATATAAGGAAATTAAATCCAAATGGAGAATTTTCAAGAATATTGAAAGATCCATATCTAATTGGTTTCATTTTTTTTTACCTATGGCTTTTAGCCTCTCTTTGCTAATTTAAAGCCAAAATTCATCTCCAAACTGGAAATTGTGATCAACATGATACTTGTCATGCCTTGTCTTGTACATGGCTTGGCTCCTTCTCAATTGTTCTTTACCATTTATTTCTTCGTTGTTCAGTACTTCTTTTCCCTATCAATGCTCATATTGACCATAAATGGCAATGCTCTTTCCCCAAGGATAAATCTAAAAGGAAGTTGCGGAAAATATGAAATATACCTCAAATGCAGTTTGAGTTGAGAGTGCTTAGCCCAGTTGTAATCATTTTGAATGTAGTGTAGGTGCTCATTTCAAAGCTTAGGATGCTTGCTGTAATAACCACGAAGAATATGCACTGTTGTTCTATTAACCATGTTGACCATGGGTTTGTGGATGAAAGTTGTGCTCTTTTTGGCAATTGTCCATGGGTGCCCATAAATTTGACAAAATTTCCCAATAAATCGAGAATCTCATTAGAAATAATGGATTTAGAGCAAGTAAAGATATTTAAAACATGATGAAAGAACATTTTGAGCCATTTCTCAATTGTAACCTCTTCTTACAAGGCATCAAAATACACATTTTGTTGAAGCGGTCAACCACAACATAAAGATAATCATGATTACTTTAGACATAGGTAGACCTCTACAAAGTCCATAGAAATACTATCCCAAGGACGAGAAGGAACCAGAAGTGGAATATACAAACCCAAATTAATATTACTAGGCTTGCTTGTAGCACATAAAAAACATCCTCTTACATAACGTGAAACACTTTCATTTCTGTTTTTGGTCCAATAACAATGCAGCCTTTGCAAATTATGCATTGTCTTGCCTACACCAAAGTGGCAACAATAAAATGAGTTTCCCTTATATGATGTTACGACTCTTTCACCTATTCTGGAATGTGCCCAGCTTTCCAAGATGATACAAAAACGAATTGATTACCATGTGCATGATAATCCAGTTCCTCAATTTGTTTAGAATGACACAAAGTTGTATAACCCTCTTTAAAATCAACATCTAAAGCATATTGTTCAACATTGCATAAGCCTCTTTAAAATCAACATCTAAAGCATATTGTTCAACATAACTCTCATGCATGATAGAATTATGCTTAGGAATAATTGAAGCACTAACAATAGGCCTAGAAATCATATCAACAACTTTCTTATAAATGCCTTTTTTATACCTTATAACCAAGTGGAATTGTTGTAGAAAACCCATCCATCTGAAGTGCCTTGCTTGATGTAGCTTTGTTTATGATTGTAAGTATTGCAATGGTTGATGATCTATGTGAATGATAGTTTCTTTTCCCAACAAATAATGTTTCCATTTTTTCAAACTTTGCAACAATGCATACAACTCCTTATCATAAGTAGGATAGTTAATCACAACACCATTAAAAGTTTCATATTAATGAAAACAAATGGGCTTACCATGTTGCAACAAGACTGCTTCCATTGCATAATTGCTTGCATGTGTTTGGATCTCAAATGGTTGTCTCAAATTTGGAAGTGCAAGAATTGGAGCTGAACTAATCTTCTCCTTCAATGCATCAAATGTTTTTTGTCTCTTGCCTCCCCATTGGAAAACTTTCTTGATGCTTGTCATTGCATATAATGGAGCTACAATTGAAGAGAAGTTAGCAATAAATTTTCTCCAATATTGGGTTGCTCCCAAAAATCTTCTTACCTCTGTCACATTGTTGGGATTTGGCCAATACAAAATGACTTTGACCTAGGAAGGATCAATTTTCAGTTCTCCTCCTCCAACAATATGTCCCAAGTAAACAAGTGAGGTCTTTCCAAACTCACATTTAGACATCTTCGAAAACAAATTTATTTTCTTTAAGACATCCATATCTTTCTTTACATGCATAACATGATCTTCATGAGATTTGCTAAATATCAAAATGTCATCCAAGTAGACAATCACACAATCATCAAGAAAATGCCTTAAAACATCATTCATGACTCTCATGAATGTAGCATGAGCATTACAAAGTCCAAATGGCATTACCATCCACTCAAACACACCTTGCTTTATTTTGAAAGTTGTCTTCCAAGTGTCTTCTGCAACAATCCTAATCCGATGATATCCACTTCTCAAATCCAATTTAGTAAAATACTTAGCATCTTTCAATTGATCAAGCAAATCATCAATTCTAGGAAGAGGATAACGATTCTTTACCATTATCTTGTTCAAGGCCCTAAAATCTACACACATGCGCCAAGTACCATCTTTCTTTGGCACTAAAACAATTGGTGATCCTCATGGTGATGTGCTTGTCATGGTGACCCCTTTGTCAAGTAACTCTTGGATTTGTTTTTTAATTTCATCATTCTCCATGACTGACATCCTATACATACCAATGTTTGGAAGAGGACAATCTTGCTGCAATTGTATCTCATGTTGGATAGCCCTTTTTGGAGGAAATCCCTTTGGTTCTTGAAACATCTCATTATATTGGTTAACAAAATCATATAAATCAGATTTAAAATTTGGATCACAACCTTGGAAATCTTCATTTTCAACATTTTCTTTGGGTTTGATCATCAAGAGGACAAAATTCTTACTATCATTGACTAATCTCTTCATTTGTCCATCATTTACAAGTGACAAATTTGACTTCTTTGTATGTGCTATAACAATGTACTCAACTCCATTTTTAAAATAATGATACTTGTTCTCATGATGATGAAATAATCTCTCCTATCATATAAGTATGGGATTCCCAACACAATACCAAAGATATCCAAAGGAATAACATCAAGCTCTACCTCATCTATAAAATTTGGAGTGATGGCAAATCTAAGTTTACNCCTAGAGGGTATGGTTTAGGATGTGGAGTAGTTTCCAATTTTAGTTTCTTTATAGTGTCTTCAGATATGAGGTTTGCTTGAGACCCAGTATCAAAAAGAGTATTATCTTTGTATGCTTTGAAATCACCCTTATGTGGAAAAGATCTATTCTTTCTTTTTCATGTTGAGTATAATTGAGGCTACTACTACTTGAAGAACTAGTACTTGCAATATAATCCTTACCTTGAAAACCCATGGTTGTAATATTTGTTTGAACACCCGAATTAGAACCTAAATCATGTTGTATGGTGGTGGTAGTCTTTGGTTTTCCCTTATGGCTAAACTTTTTGGGCTCTTTTCAGGATGAAGTTTCCAACAATGGTCTTCATCATGGCCATCTTTTGAACAATGTTTACATGTGAGTTTCTCTCCCTCTTTCTTAACTAAAGCATTCTTTCTTCCATTTCCCTTAAACTTTTTCCATCCTTTGTCTCCAAGAACAAAAGGTTTCTTGCTGCCCTCTTCAGGTTCATTCCTCCCTATTGCTTCCAAATGAGTTTCCTGTACACAAACTTCATCTAGACTTGTAGGGTTAAACATAATTATTGTGTGCCTCAAGTAGCTATGCAATCCTCCAATATATTTGAGTAAAGTTTCTTGATAAGACAAATCTATACCCAAAATGAAAGCTCTTCTTCTAAATTCTTGAGTGTAGCTTTGAACACTTTTCCCTTTAGCTTGTCTAAAGTTTTTCCAATCCATAATAGCTTTCTGCATGTATGCTAATGGATAAAATTTTCTTTTAAGTGCAACAATAAAATCATTCAAAGAGGATAAAACTTTACCATGTTTCTTCATGTCCTCTTGAGTTTTGGCTTCCCACCAAATGAGTGTTGCACTATCCAATCTTAGAGAAGCAAGTTGAATATTTGTTTCATCATATTTTGTCCTTTGTATCCTACAATACACTTCAATCTAACGAATCTGATTATCCAATTTCTCAACATTTACCTCTCCATTGTACATAGGAAATTCAAACTTAATATCAAGATTAAGAAAGTAGTTTGTAGAGGAACTTTACCATGTTCTTTTGGAGAATTTGGAGGTGGTTTTGAAATGGTAGAAGAGGTAGAAGATGGAGGTGAAGGAGTTGTATAATCACCATTCCCTCCATTTCCCTTTGGAGTTATATCACCACTATCTCCATTACCCTTTGGAGGGTTTGAGATTTCACCTTGCAATCTTGCATTTCTTTCTTCAAATAAAAATTTCACCATCTCTGTCATATCATAGAAATATTTTCTAAAAGTTTCATCCTCTGAAGGAAGAGTTTCATGAATCTCCTCATGATCCATACTTGGTGAATATCTCCTTGAATCTTGAGGTGATTGTGTAGTTCTCCTTCTTGAGAATTGAGAACTTGGCTCTACAAGTTGACCTTCTCCTCTTGTGAGATTCAACCTTGTAAGCATAAAAAAACAAACACTCGAAAACAATCAAACCTTTCAAAAACCTATGATTTGATACCAACTTGATCTGAAAATGTAAAGGATTGAATATTTTTAAAATTGCAAGTGAAATGATATGTTCTTGGGTAATAGGATCAAGTTACAAACACATAAAGATTAATGAGTTTTTTACTTAATCATGAGCAACATAAACAGTCATAAACAACCATCATAATACACACATTAACACAACAAAATGGTAAAGGAGTTCACCCCTCTCTTGGGCTACATCTCCTGGTCCAGCTTCCAATGGATCTTTTTCATTAATTCTCAAAGTGTCAAAATCAGTGCTTTACAATGCTCATAATGAGAAATTGATGGCTTTAATGGCTCCAGAACGTCAAAAAATGCCTATTTGGTCTCTTCCTGCACCTGGTTTGGCCAAAAAATGAGTTGGAATCACTCCCTAGAATTTTCTCCCAATTCTTTGATGTCTCTGCTCACCAAAATGCACCCAGACTGACTGAACTTGGCTCATGGGCATTTTCCGTGCCAAAAACCCAATACACGCGCCTTCCTACAAAAACTGGAAAATTTTCGCACCATAAGTGCACTAGCCCCTTTTCCCGATGGAGGTCCTGGGCGTATGCCCCCCATGTGGTCGGACCCTAGGTACTTAATTCGAGACCGTTGCCAAGTTGGTTGTGGTGTTGACAAGTGTCCAATGCGTGGGTGGAGGACTGTTGGATCAATGTTTAATCCCATGCTGGTGGTTGAAAAGTGTCCAGCTAGATGTGTAGAGTGGTTTGTAAAAACCCTGCGCGAACTGTTATGTAATGGTCATGTGTTAGTGTAAGACTAAGGGATGGGGCTAAGCCCCGACCCTTTTGGCACCCAAATGATCCTTTGCGTAAACTTAAATATAAGGTTTCAGCACTAAGGTTAAGGAACAAAGCATGGGCAGGATGGTAGCCCAACCCATGCCAAAACATGCCACCTTTCCTCGGAGGTCGTAGGTTTGACCCCTGTGAACATCAAACCAATTTTATGCCTTGGAGGGGGTGCCATGTGGCAGCCCATTTCTGGGCCACGTGGCACCATTCTATTGGTCCACCAACACTGCCACGTGTCTCCATATGACAGGTCCAACTCAACTTCCAAATCATCTACCATGTCAGCCTTTTCCTAGTCAGCAGTCCATGTCACCCTACCACGTGTCAGTACATACATGCCACATCAACACTATACGAAATGTATACTCAACAAAATTTTGCGTGTTTGTCAAAGTGGAAAAAATGCGATATCTCACTCATATGACGTCCATTTGAACCTGTTCAAGTGGATTTGGGACCGTGAGGATGAGGCCTACACACATGTTTGTTTTGAAGCAATTTTGAGCACTTTGATTTTTGAGCATATTTTGATCCCATGGATCACCAACACTCTACTTTTTCCCAATAATTATTTGTCATATAAACATTAATTATGGAGAAAATTGTACCTAAATAAATCTCGGAGAGTTTGACCATCAACCAATTTGCTTCTTGATAGCTGTCCTCCATCTTAAATACATATTCATTCCTCATAATGCAAAAGCCACCCAAGGCACCTCTTGCCCTGATGGCCTTGCCCTGACCCACCTTCCAAATTCTTTGCATGCTCTAGAGAGATTCAAGCTCCTGAAGCTTAGTCTCCTGGAGTAGAAGGATTGAAGGTTTTTCTACTCTGATCAACTTCTCGACTTCTTCGTTTTTCCCTTTACTTCCCAATCCTCTGCAGTTCTAGGACATGATTTTCATCATTTACTTGCGGGTTTTTGGGCCCCCCCTTTACAGGGATGAGAGGATGCACCATTTTCATGAAGATCTTGTGGTTTACGTGATTTGACCTCTTTTATAAGAACTTCCTCCATAGTAGTTTGGATGCTCAGTTATTTTTCTTGATATAATGTCGTTTCCCTTCGATTTCGGTTAGTTTTTCTTCCTACTTTCCTTACCGCAATTGGCTGGGATGATTTAGACTCATAATCACTTTCTGAGTTATCTATATTCCCTTCATCAAGGTTTTTGGGTATCCCTGAAGAGGGGTGGGAAGGTATTTTTGAGGGGGAAGGAACCTCACTGCTCGAGGGTTGGATTTCCTTCTCTTTTCCACTTAGATCTGCTTTGTCTGAGGCTTCCTGAGGGTTCCTTTCATTTCCTTCTTGTGATTCCCTAATTTATTCATTTTATTCTATGATATTTACTAGTTCTTCATACCTATTTTGGATGGATCCCCCCTTTTGGGGAGAAACTGGGATTCGATTTGAAGGAGAATATATGCTCCCTCCTTGATCTTGGGGATGTGGTGCAACCACTGCCTTCCTAGTGGTTTTCTTCTGCCTTGGATGCTGCCATTGATCCTAATTACACTCCTCAGGCTGAGTTTTCTTGGTTTGTGGACATTTTTTGGCAAAGTCACCGTATTTTTGGCAGGCTTTGCATTTGAAAGGAAACTACTTGTAGTCCACTTACTGAATGTAGGATGAACTATCCAAAGCTAGCTGGATGGCCTTTGGAAATAATTTTTCCAGATCTACTTCCACAAAAATCCTTGCACATGCTTGAATACCTTCTCATGGTTCAACAAAATGTTACACACCAAAATGCCACACTTGAGTTATGCACCCTAAGTGTCGCAAGTATTGCAAAGTGATGTATGCACCTTGTTAAGTGTTGCTTACACCATCACAAGTGTCATATGCACCTTACCAAGTGTCACATTGATTTTTCTAAGTGTCACAACCCCTTTACACCATGAAATTGTTTTTCAAAATCCCTAAGTCATGTTGCAAGAAGAAGCCCTCTCTTCTGACAGTTGAAACATACCTTTTTTCTTGGAAAAATTGACCAATTTTGGGAATTTTAGAAGGATGGCGCTCCCATACCCATACTAGGGGGGTTCCAATGCTCCTATGGCATTGTTAAGGGGGCACCATGGTGCTCTGTCTCTCATTAGGGGGGGGCACGAATCTTGTTATAGGTAATCATGGGATCCTCCACCTCTTTCTAAGGGCCAGATACCTTGGGATGAGGTTGGTTGTGTTCGAATCCTATGCTATGGATCTATCTTAGGATCCAAATTCCAAATTAAGGAGACATATCCTCAACCATATCCTTCATTTTTTCATGGTGGTTGTGCCTCTCAAGCCTATATATTGAAGTTATTTCCAAGGTGAATGGGGAAACAATTCAGGTATCAAACCTTTCATTCTGGAGGAAGCATCGAAATTTTGATGTTAAGATTCATGCAAGGGTTGTACGAGGAGATATTGGAGAAGTGACTGCATCATCAATCATGCTTTTCAAGTTCTCTCTTTGGCTTTCCAATTAATATCAACTTGGCCTATTCCTTTCAAGTTCATGTGTTCTACATTTTCTTGTTTATTTTCGTTTCACTCTTCATAGATATATCTGCTTTGTATAATAATATAGAGTAGGAGGAAGAGTTCCTTTGCTAGTCTTTGCAGGACTTCAATTGCATTGAGGATCTTGGAGATCAAGCCCAAGTATTGGAGTTGTGAGGAAACAAATCGCAACAAGGTATGCCACATTATTCTTCTCTCTTGCTTGATTGATTGAGTTAGATCTATAGGAAAAGTAGTAACCACTTGTTCTATTCTGTCTTTGGACCAAATATAGGAGCCTTGGTCCAAAGGGGAGCTTATCCTATTCGTAGGGTAATATTTCTCACAACACATGATCAATAAATTTTCCCATTGAGTTTCCTATATTTCTCAGGGTTTCGTCACTCTAGCAGTAGAGTGGTAAAAAATAAAGCCTCACCAAGAACATAAATACTGAATGGATTTCATTTTCAGGACTAAAATCAAGAGTCCATTTATTCAAATACATTCTCGGGGAGCCCATAAAATAAGGACCACTACGAAATATCAGGTCCCGATCTTATTTCTTTTCAAAAAGGAGGACAAAAAAACCCTTACCACGGAAATCCAAAGAGATTTGACCTTGAATCATCTTCTTCCAGTTTAGATCTAACCACTGGTTCATGGCCCTGGGGGAGGGCCATAACTTGGTGAACTGTTCGATGAGTACATTTTCATCTAAACGAAGAGCCAAAGAGCGAGTTGAAGAGTAATGCATTGGAAATTTCAAGATTTCATTCATTTTTCTTCACAAATATGGAAGGAGCTT
Organism: Picea sitchensis; assembly: GCA_010110895.2. Taxonomy (NCBI): domain Eukaryota; kingdom Viridiplantae; phylum Streptophyta; class Pinopsida; order Pinales; family Pinaceae; genus Picea; species Picea sitchensis. Next base: position 40,955 of record SNQJ01S0064631.1, read on the forward strand.
GCTTCATTGTCTTCACATAAGATGAGATCAGGGACTAAAACGTTGCAATATTAGGGGACAGAGGAGAACTCGGGGGGTTCCCCCTCCACACTCAGATCCATTGTAGAAAACACCTACGCTTGAGATCTTGACAAATCCAGCTGCAAGAAAACCCTAGTTCTTAGAGGATCTCCTTAGAATTCAATATTGGTTTATAAAGCTTAACAACCCTATAATTTCTATCAAAGCCTTGTTTTAATCATTGAAAATTTATCTACTTATTGCTAGAGTTATTTCCAACATCTTTTACTTGATTTTGATGGTATTTTTTGCAACCCTTATACTCGTTTATTTCTGACATATAAATATTTCCTTATTGCTGCAATTTAGGGACAACAAGGTTTCTTGTTGATTCCCTTTTGGTTTGAGGCTCTATTTATCATATTTTGCCTTGTTTTGGGTAGGGATAACATTGTTTTACATGTATACTACTTTGGTAAAGAATCACCTGTTAGAATATAGAAGATTGTGTGCTAGTTTTACCATTGACGATACCCTCGTCACCCAACCATAGGCCGAAGCCACCCTCCGAGCACCTTAACCTTGACTGAGAATTACTCCAGAAGCAAACCCTAGGCTAGATAGCCAAACAAGGTGTAGCGCATCTTCCTCCAAGGAT
>SNQJ01S0064632.1:0-28548 GCA_010110895.2 Picea sitchensis
CAAAACCCGATGTAACTTCCTCTTCTTTCTCTCACAGTCTCCTCTCTCATAATACAATATTCACCATCATCCATAGCTGCAATACATTTCCCTCATAAAGGAGGGTTGCCTTCTAGGGAAAAAAACCCTAACATAATCTCTATTGTTAGATCTGCGACCTTATAATGAACGTTCCAAATTTACAATGAAATTACAATATACTTTTACAAGGCAATTTTTTCTTTGGGGGCCCGCTTGCCCCCAGACCCCCCAGCCGGGGGGATAGCCCCCCTGGACCCCGCAGAGGGGGTACCCCCCCTTTGCACTCCCCCGCGTGGAAGAGTGTACATACTTCTGGGGTGTAAATACTTCATGGGGTATAAACACGGCTAAAAGAAAGAACCTCTGAATCAGGAAGATAATCAGGCTCCACAACCAACAAAATATGATGACCCAAAGTTGTCAAACTTGTATAACCTAGTAATATCATCAGCAATTCTAGTTGCAAGAACATGCTTAGGATCTTTTAGATCCTTGATTAGAACTTGGTGAGGTGAAAACTCTATAGTTTTACCTTCACCTGAATGAGTGATTTGATATATTGATAGAAGGTTACAAGAAAGACTTGGAACACATAATACATCATTGAAATTATCATTTTCTACTTGAATTGTTCCATACCATCAACACTAATAGATCTATCATCACCAACAAATATTTTCTTCATGTTACATTCATTTAGAGAAAAAAATATTTCTCTATCCTTAGCCATATGATAAGATGCTCCAGAATCAATAAGCCACTCATCAGAAGAAGAAGTAGAAGTTGTGTTGAAGGAGAAACCAGAAGCAGAAAGTACATGTCCATGAGAAGAAAAAGAAGTAGTAAAATCAATATTGGTGTTATGATTATTCATCGTTGCTTCTAAAGATGCCATCTTCTTGAAGCATTTGGACTCATCATGACCATATTTATCACAAAAGTTGCAATTTCTGTCAATCTTCTTACTTTTATATTTTTCTCATTTGTCACCATTAGGAGCATAAGTTGTCTGAGTGGGTTTGGGACCCTTATATTGCTTGTTGTTGTGGTGAGGATGTTGTTTCTTGGGATTCTTGGGTTTATCTTTATTATGGACGAATAAGGCTTTCTTGGAGGTACCTGTAGTGTTGATCACTCCAAGTTGTACAATCTTATCTTTCTCTATAATCAAAGCATCACAAAAGTTCTCAAGACTGGGTTTTTTATAAGCTTCCCTTAGAGCCTCTTTCATGGCATAAAAGGTAGATATAAACACAGAATATGCACTACTTAGCTTAGAAAGAATAAGATATATGCAATGATATTATTATATCTTTATCTTACATTATTCACATAAAGTTCTGAGTGTTTTAAACTTAGATAGATAGTCTTCAATGCAAGAAAAATCATTTGGACTTAAATTCACTACTTGATTTTCTAATTGTTGTGCTCGAATAATATTGTGTTTACCAAACACAGATTCAATATTGTCCCAAGCTTCTTTGGGCTGATCAATTGATTGAAGGTGGAACCTTAAATCAGAAGATATGGACATTATGATTAATCAACGTGCTTCGTCATTCCTATTATCCCATTTTACTTTCTTATCAACATCAGTGGGTGTTTTTTCCTTTCCCGAGGTAATCTGGTACAGGCCTTTACTTCTTAATAAATCCTCCATATGGGATTTCCGTTGGAAGTAGTTGGTGTTGGTAAGCAAGATATTACTTGTAGAAGCCATATTAAATATGCAGATAATATTGATTTAAAAAATGAAACTAATGATCTAGATGGAAAGATCTCGAAAAGTTAGGCGGTTTAAAAAAAAAAATGGCATTGAAAACGGACTTCGAATGTGAGAGTTCTGTCATTTTAAAAAAAAAGGCATAAACAGTAACCAAAGGACCATGTGGTGGTGTAAGTTGATTTATGAAATGACCCACTTTTATAAAGAGAAGTGGGGATCGCTTTTACAATGAAGCTACTTTATAAAAGAAAAGCTCCATGCAAAATAAATAACTCTAAAATAAAATATTAAAGCTACTTATAATGATTCACTTTTATACTTGAAGTGAAATACACTTTACAATTTTAGCATTAACTTTTTCAAAAAAAGTAACAAAAGAGAGACTTGAACTCAAGACCTCTTACTTAATAAGGAAACTTTTAACCAAATGGTATAGAAAAACATATTGTATTTTTTAGGAAGAGGATTAAAGGTGTTGTTGTTGTTGTGGAAGACATCCTTGGAGAGCATGCTCAAAAAAAACTATTTTCACACAAGAAAAAAGAAATTGCTTCTCGGTGACAACAAGGGATAGATCTCAGTTAGCTTACTCGGAAGATGCACATTTTCCTATATGTTTCTAATTTTCAGAGATCGCATAGGGAATGAAGCAAAGAGAATACGCAAATCTAAAAGAGTAGCAACCTAGAAATAAATAATACAAAACCAAAATGATACTCTGCAAATATTTTTAAAAATGTGTATTCAAGTTTTATACCTCCAGATCTGACTGAAATGGTCGTATCTTGGGCAAACGAAAACCTTTTCGAGTGAAAAGAAAAGTGTTCCTAACTGAAACGAGTGCTCCAGACGAAATGAAACATTCCTCTCAGCCCAGAAATGTACGAAAATGACAGAAAACGGAGATGATACAAATGGATTCATGATCTTGATCTACAATAGGAGAGGGTGTTCAAACAAGCTCTGATACCATGTTCGACAACACGACTATTCCAACAGAGGACGAAAACCTTCAGTAACCACTCCCATAACCAGATCAAATATCAACACATCGATGTTTTCACATGGTAAAACCCCTATGGGGAAACATCCACAACCCCAGCCAACACGACCACTTGGATCAATTTATTAATGCAAAAGAAAAAGATTACAGAGAGATTTTACAAGAGAGTTTCTCACAATCGATCATCGGAAAATGACCCTCCATTCTCTTTAAATATATATCATGGACCAATCGAGTGTTAAGCCATGGATCAATGGTTGTTACGATCGAGGAGAATATGGACCGTCGGATCACTCTATGTCGGGAACATATCATGACCCTCAAATTTCCTAACTACAAATGCATACTAATGCATACTAAAGAAACACACTAAGAAACACACTTTCACCTGATGACACATTAGACCAAGTAGATCTTAACTAACTCCTAAGTGTCTAAATATCCTAACACTTTCCACCATAAGAGATTTTTTATGTCCCTAATGATTGGTGGAGTGTCCACTCGACACATTGGACGTTTCTAAACCCAATACACATTTCAATCCAAAAAAATTATAGCATTATTACTAATTGTGGAAACTTGCATACTCACATATGTCATTTCCTGTTGAAAAGTGGCACCTACATTTTTTATAAAAAAAATGGAACGATGCAATAGACGGAGGTTCCCCATGGGGTAGTGAATGTAGTTTTTTATTGGTCTTCGTGGAAAATTTAAATCTAATTATAGTAGGAGAATTCATCCATTAATGAAAGGAATTCATGTTCGTTGCAAGTGTAGATGACCTTATCGATGTAGGGTGTTGGGAAGTTTTCCTTGGGAGATTCTTAATTGAGGTCTTGAAAATCAGTGCATACTCAAATAGTTCCCTATTTCTTGTTGATGTGGACAAGGTTTGAGACCCGAGACATGTACGCAATGGGGTAGATGAACCCAACAGAACGTAACTTGTTGATCTTGTCTTTGGTATCCATGGCCTTTGAAGGGTGTAAAGGTCATTTATTTTGACAAACGAGGGTGACGTCGGGCCATGTGTCGATATGATGCTCGATTATGGTTGGATCAAATTTGGGCATTTATGTGTATGACCATGTGAAAATGTTGTGGAACTCCTGAAAGAGGGAATTGTAAGTTGTGATCTCTTCAGAAGAACATACGGCGCCAAGAGTGATTTATTCAACTACACCAGGTCTGACTGAGATGTTGATTTTTATTGTAGGGGAGATGTTAGCCATGTTCCCTTCTTCAAAAGTGTATGGTGCAGGGATTGGGTTCTCGAACCAATCCACGTGTCCAGGGAGAATGAAATATTTGGTTTCAATAGCAAAGAAATGAGTGTCTAGGCATGGTTGAAATGCTTCTTATGCTAAGAATAAATATATGTGGTGCATGGAATCCCAAGGACAATCTAGTGTTGTCATGTCCTATAAGATATCTTCGTCATATTGGAAGATGAATGAATATAATTGGTCATCACAGGTTCGAGCATGTCGATGGGACGTTGTGGCATCTAAGGTAGGATCCAAATTGGTGATGAGGTTGTTATCTATGGAATGTTATGAAGATGTAGACAGATGGTCATCATTTCTTATCGTGGTGAGTGGCCCAATGGGAGGGGTTGTAGGGACTTCACTAGATGACATGAACCATGTACCCATACACATGTGTGGATTATGTATGATGGGGGGAAGAAGAATCTCATGGACAGGGTTTACAGGAGAATTAGGTGGGTTTGATGGGAAGTATTTTGATTGTCGTGGTATTTGTATGGTTGGTGGGGCCAAAGGTATGGATTATTTCTCTAACAATGGGTCAATGGCGTTTGTTGGACATTTATTTTGGATACATTTTTGAAGAAAATCCTAAGTATGGAGGAGATGCTCAGCAGCAGAAGAAGAAAGAGGAGACAAGACCGGAGTGCGCAGTAAAGGCGCATTCAGGATTGAAGTTTTCATTAAAATCATATTTGGGAGAGACTAAAGCAAGAGAATAAAGTAGGAAGATAAAGCGGACAAAAAGGAAGGAAAATAGTTCGGCATGAAAAAACATAGAGACGCGCAAAAACAGGAAGAACAACAGTTGGTTATGCAAAAGTAGGAAAAGAATGCATGAACAACGAGTCAACATGAGTTGTAATGAGTCAGAATGATTTGTAATAGGGTTTTGGGGATAATCCAGTAGGGTTTTGAGCCATAGATTCCATGTATAAATATGTAATGGGTCGGGTAGAATAGGTTGTTGAATTTGTGCTAGAGTAGACCTAATATTGTTGTTGATGTTGAGAGAATACATTGAAAATAAGAGAGAGTCTATGTTTGAATATTTAGGGAGAGTTTTGTAGAGAGAGGCTTGCACTATAGAGCGGCTAGGCATGGTGCGGAATGATAACATGATGAATATATTGTAGAGCAATTCACAAGCCTACAATGATTACAGAAATCATAATAAATAAGCCAATCATTGTGGATGTAGCCCAAGTATTGGGTTAACCACGTTAACTATGTGTCTCTATGTGTGTGATTCATGTGATTGATTATGAATAGTAGGTTAATGCATGTTAGACTAGATTTGTTACTATATAATTATTGGGTAGTAGTTATGGATGTTATGGTGAATGGTTTATGTTGCAATCTGTGTCACGATGGTACTGCATAAAATCAATTACTAAGTAACCAAGGAGTAACATACACAGGATAATGTACACAGAGTAGATAAGTAAGAATGAATAAGACAAACACCTACCATCCCCTCATTCCTGTAGAAACTTGGTTCCTAAAGCCCCAATATATGCCTTGGGTGAGACTTCACTTGTATGTAGGTGATGCCGAACTGGTCAGTATTTGAAGAGTTTTGTTGGTTAGATAACTTGAACCTAGGGTCTTACAACCACACACTAACAAATGGTTTCGTTGTCGTGACCCAAAATCTGTGATTGAGGGAATGTATTGGAGATCAACCAAGAAAGAGATATCATAATGGATAGAAGGGAAGAAATGAGAATTTTCTCAAAAAGAGAATAGAAACCTTCATATGAGCGATGAGAAATGGATGCAAAGGTATGTGTACACAGAGCTACATGAGATTTTCTTTGGAGAATTTCATATTATCTTAACTGAGTGGTTAGAAATATTAGTGGAGAATAATCGAAGGTACTGAACCACGGCACTAAGGAACTTGACTCCTGAGTTGGTAAGGCAGTTGAATTATATAAGTAATAAGACTTCTCATATAGTTGATTTCTGGTTGGACAGTATATAGGGAGGCTATATTACAAAATTTGCAGTGGATTGTACCTAGTCTTATAGTGTTTCAAAGAGGGATTTCTTCAAGGGTCTGTGCAGAAGGTTTATGAAATCATTGGGTACTTGGATAAATATGTCATTTTGCAGCAAGTGCATGATGACAATAGAGTCTAATTGTTAAGGGGCATCATGCACATAGGGGAACCGAGGGATGACAAGAGGATAGTCTGAAGGTAGGAAAGAATGAAGTAAGAAATGAAGAAGAAAGGGAGGGATTGAGGATGCAGAGATCCAAAGAAATTGTATCAGAAAAGGAAAACAAGTTTGGAGTATTTCTTATTGGAAGAAGGTACCAGATATTGAAGACTGGGGTTGAGAAGAGAGAGTCGTGTAGTGATTTTGAGAGGAGAGAACCTTGCGCAATAGTCCAAATCATAGAAATATCATACATAGAAGGAGAGGAAGATATTTCTTAGTTCATTCATATAATAGAAGAGTTGGTAAGTCCTACTCAGATGGGATCCTATGTCGATTGCACGACCCAATGTGGGTCACCTATATCATAAATAGCATTCGATGAATTTTCAAAAGAACTTATAATTAGAAGGGGGAGACAGAGTATCAGTATCCAGAGAAGTGGAAGCAATGTGTGCCGATTCAAATTCAACCATCATTATCGAGGGGAGGCACTACACAAAATAACATGGCAGGGTTAGACAACACCCTGAGACTACCTGAGTTCCAGGGAGATGGGTCAGAGGACCCAGAACAACATATATTTGTATGTGAAATGATTTGGGCTGCAAAGAATGTCCTAGATGATGTTGTAAAGATTATGTAGTTGGAAACAATGTTTAGGGGCCGCGCATTAGTATGGTACATGAAACTATAGAGTACCACACCTATAAGACAAGCAAGGACGTTAGAAAATATTAGACAAGCCTTGTTGAAAGAGTTCAAGAAGCTAAAGTCTAACTCGCAGTACATTACAGAGTTGAAGAAAATCTAAAAAGGAGTATAGAAAGAGTTAGTTTGGGATTATGACCAACGTTTTAAGGATCTGATGGGTAGATTGACATTCTAGATCCCTAATCAATAGCATAAATAATGGTTAATTGCAGGACTTTTACCACACATTCATAGGTCGTTGATTCAACAGAAGGTTGCATCATAGCCTGAAGCTTTGGAGATTTCAATGAATATGGAATCATCTCTTGTAGGAGAAAGTGGGGGGATGGCACAAGTTCAAATGCAATTAGCTACCTTAACAATTCAATTAACAGATCTTACAAAAGGGAAGGAGAAGCGGGAGCAATTCTGGTGTACCAAGTGTAGGACCAAAGGCCACCATAAGGACGAATGCCCAGCATTTGCACAATATTTGGCAATTGGTGCACCAAACCCTTACCAGGAGGGGGATACCATGAAATATGTAAGAAATGGGAACTTATTTTGAAACCAACTGAGTGTCCATTACTGCATAAATACCAGAGTACACCAAGGAACTTATTTTGAAACTTTTACAAGTCAGTAGGGAATGAAGAGAAGGATTGTCATGCAATTGATTTCATGAGAGAGCGCACTTCATATATGTATAGGATTCATGAGGAAAATGTTGTGATAGAAGGAGGTGGTCTGCAATATAACAATCAAAGAAGATTTACTCCAGGAAACCGAGGAGGATTTGGCAGAGGTCGGGGTAGAGGAAATTTGGCAGAGGAGGTAGAGGAACAATAATATGCTACAATTGTAATCAACCAAGACACTTAATTTGTGACTGACTGAATCCCTGTACAACCTGCACATATTGTAGAGAACTGGATATCATGTGAAAAAATCTTGTCCTCAACTACTCATAAAGTGGTAGACAAGAGGGAATAAGAACCAAAGCCCAAATCAGAATGTATAGAAAATATCAAGTGAGAAATGCAATGAAGGACCCAAAATAGAAGTTTTTACGTGTGGAGGAACTAGAATAGTGGTTGATGCGATGAATGGAGGAAAGCAGGTTGAGAAATGGGTAAGGAAATCAATAGGACCAATGTCGACATTCGACCCTTGGCAACAAAAGGAGATGTATCAAAGGGCCAGAAAATAGATACTATGACTGGATTAGGTAGCATTAACATCATCTATCCCTCCAGTCTGTGATCATACTATGCCAGGAAAGCCACTTGAGAAGGTAAGTAATCTAAGGGATTTTATGAGGAGTTGTGTAGAATTGATGAAATATGAGACTACACTGAATATATTATGCTAAATGATTGATCATTTCACATAAGAAAGGGAAGTTCCTATCACACAGAGGGTAGTGAATCAGGTACTTCGTAAAAAGAGGACCAACGGGAAATTCATATTAAGTGCACAGATTGGGGAATATGATATGGATAATGTTGTTTTAGACTTGGGTTTTGATGTGACTATATGACCAACGCGGACATGGGAAATGATTTGGAAACCCAAGTTGATTTGGTCTCTTGTCCAGCAAAGATTGGAAAACCAGCACAAGATAGTACCAATTGGTCAATTGACAGAAGTACCTATGAATGTATATGGGGTGTGAAATGTAGAATATTTTGAAGTCATCGAGATCGTGGATGATATTCAACCATATCTAGCACTAATGGGTTTAGAATGGACCTTTGAAAATCAGATGATCATTAATCTAAAAAGGAGGTTAATGATATTTGAGGTAGGGGAATTGAAGTTTACTGCACCATTGGATCTGACAGAACGAAAGCGGTACATAGAGACAGCGAGAGGGAATGAAATTGACAACTTGTATAATATGAATGCACATATGCATGATTATATTAACCCCACTACAAATGGTTCACTAAGTTGGAGAAGCATTATCTCATGTGTCTCAGACTCAAAGGAAGGTCTGTAACATTGGCAGTAAAGGATGCATGAAGTATCAACTAGACATTGTGCACACATAACGCGATCACTGTGCTAGATTGGAATGGAGTTGTGTGATCCACCCAGGTATGATGGATTGACTGATATTAGCTCATTTGTAAATGTGTTTGAGTTGCAGGTACCCGAACAACAAATATTTTTGGTGCTAGATGTTGTCTTAAAGGCCACTCTAGCTAGATGGTGGGTTGCACACAAAGAGGGAATGGAAGACTGGTCTCAATGTAAAAGACTAATGCATGTGAGATTTGGTACCGAGGTGGAGAGTATTGTACAGAAGTATATAGGGATAAGTGACCCAACATATCCTTTTTTTGCAATGAAGAAACATATGGGGATCGATACCAAAGAAGGAATGGATGCATAGGTTTATACATACATTGCATACAATTCCTAAGGATCGGTACCTGGAGCTAGAAATGCGTAGAGAAACAAAAAACTGGGATGAGTTGACTAAGAGGTTCAAAGTAACATTTACTTTGAACATGAATATCCATTAGTAGATGCAACCCTATAGGTCATTAGAAACAAGATATTTTCAGAAGAAGTGTCGATGGAGGTGGTACATGTGTGTAGTGCACACAAAGCATCTATGACTGTCCATGAATTACTGGAGTGTTACAATGTTTCTAAAGAAGAAAACGATGAGGAAGATCCAAGGAATGTGAAAATACCTGAAACTAAGGGGGAGCACATAGCAGAAGGGACAGAGCTTGAATATGTTGCATACACACAGCCAATAAAGACATGGAAGGTGAATATTGGGACAAAAGAAAATCCAAAGTTTGCGCAGATAGGAGATTATTGGAATGATTAAACTATGGAGAATATTGTATATTTATTGCAAGAGTATCAGGATCTATTTCCAACTACATTCTCATAGATGAAGGAGATATTTGGGGAATTACGTGGGATGAAGATCCCTTTGAAACCAGAGGCTAAGCCAATGTGACATAGACCCTACATGTTAAATCCAAAGTATAAAGAGAAGATGAAAGCAGAGATAGACCGAATGTTGGAATAAGGGATTATTGAACCAGTAGTGGAATCTGAATGGATAAGTCCAATGGTAGTGCAATATAAGAAGACAGGGGGAATCAGGATTTGTGTATATCTGAGGAAGCTAAATGATGCATGTCTACATGATGCATTCCCAACACCTTTCACAAATGAAGTGCTAGAAAATGAGGAGGGAAGGATACCTATTCTTTCACATATGGCTTATCAGGATATCACTAGATAAGTATTTTGCAGGAAGACAAACATAAGAATGCTTTTGCAACAGAGTGGGGAAGTTATCAATACACAGTGATGCATTTTGGATTGAAGAATGCACCTGTAGTTTTTTCAAGAGTTGTTGTTTCATATTTTAAGGAATTTATTCATAACTTCCTTGAAGTGTACTTATATGATTGGATTGTGTTTAGTTTATTGAAATATCACATATAAGTACTCGGGATAATGTTGGATATATGTAGACAATATCAGATCTCACTAAATTTAAAGAAATGTATTTTTGGTGCACCTTTTGGCATTTTGTTAGGCCATGTGGTATGTAAGCAGGGATTATTAGTGGATCTTGCCAAGATTGTAGTCATTTTGGACTTACAACCACCCACCTCAGTCACATAGTTGATAGCAACCCTAGGTCATATCGGGTATTACAATAAGTTCATTAATAATTATGCGTAGATCACCGCACCTATGAAGAAGTTGTTGAAGAATGAAGCTAAGTTCCAGTGGAATGAGGATTGTCAAAAGGTTTTGGATACATTAAATCATAAATTAGTGATTGTGTCGATTTTGATCTTCCCAGACTAGAAGAAGGAGTTTTGTGTCTGTAATGTTGCCACTTTGGGACATCATTATATTACAAAGTGTTATGCTGACCAGAGTAGCCAGATGGGGGTGATAGCGAGTACAAAATCTATTGAGGGGTTTTATTAAGTTTGTCTTGCATCTCTCATCTTATTTCATCATCATGATCCATTCCTCACAAGTTGGATTTGGTTCCATTGCATTCCAGTGATTTATGTAATTTTGAGTTATTATGGGCTATATGTTAATTAAATTCACTAAGAAGGTCATATTGGGAATAATACTTGGAGGAACCTCTTAGTGTAATAGCTCATCATAATCGGGAGGAATATCACTACAGGGTAGGATAATGAGAACTGGCTTTCAGTGGCCAAAGAATCCATAAGGATGGATAAATCACTTTTTAAAGGTAAAATGATTAATTAATTAATTAAAGTTATTTAATTAATTAATAATAAAATAAAGTAAAAGTCACTTGGAGAGACAAGGTGAACAAGGAGGATAAAAGAGAGATAGGGGCCTATATTCTCTCATTATGTTGATTCTCTATTTGAGATCTAGCTTCTCTCTAGTGAGCCCATGCACTTGGGGTTTTTGAGGGTTTTGACTTAACAAACCCTAGAGATTAGCTCAGTGGTGAAAGATCCCACCCAACCTAGTCCAAGCTTGGTCACGGAGGTGAAATATCCCTCCCTCACCATTCTACATCATTTTATCTCAACCACAGGTGGATTCTTAGTAGCTACAGGTTCAGAGAGAGACAGGGCACGGCTACAGGAGGTTTTCAGTAGGAGAGCGCACCACCTTGAAGAGAGCAACTCGATATGGAAAGAGGAGAAGAAATATGGGAAAAGGGGCTTCTAGGTATTCTTTTTATGGACTAGGGAACCTTCTTTAGCCTATTCTGGAGGGTTTTACTCTGTCATATTATTTATTGTATTTTGGCATGAGCCGGAGACGAGGAGGGCGCATTGTAGATTGAGGAATCAGTCTTTTGGTGGGTCAGTTCTTCATCATTCATCCAAGGGGTTTCACTTTGTTGTTCTACAGTTTGGGATATTTCTTAGAGGATCCGGTGGCCATTTTTAGAGAGGTCGAATTATTGGTTTTCTTCAGCCAGTGAGGGGTGCATTGTGCTAGGAAGATCATCACATTTCAGTTGGGTTATGAGTTGGTTCATCTAGGTTTTTGGTCTATAGCTTGGAGAGGATTTTTAAAGCCTGGATATTATTCTATATTGTATCTTGGAGGATCTACCATCCCAACACTCTACTCATTTATATGTATTCCAGATCTGCACCATTTTGTATGAGGTCAAAGATCTATTATTAATAAATCAGATCTGAGGTATTTATGGATATTTCTTGTGTTGTTGATATTGCATACCGTTGAGTACATTCCATTTATATATATTATTTTATTAATGGTTGCAAACACACATTAAACCATCATTATAAACCCTAGCGCAACTCATGAGACATAAATATGCAAAGTGTTTGACAAAACACCTCAACTAGAAAACACATAAAAATCAATGAAAAATGCAATGTTCCTAGCATATTGGGTTGGGAACATTACAATGTCCATGTGAATGCGTCGTCCATAGTTTTGGGCGCAGTACTATATCAACCATGGGAAGGATACATAGACCACCCAATTGATTTTGTAAACAGGAAACTGTCAATAGATGAAAATAATTACATTACCATAGAACAAGAAGTATTGGAAATGGTATATGCGCTCTAGAAGTTTAGAAAATACTTGTTGGGTTCTCACTTTAAGATGTATACAGACCACTCTGCACTAATATACTTAGTGAAAAAGCCAGTGTTGGGGGGAATAATATGCAAATGGTTATTGTTGTTCCAAGAATATGATTTTGAGGTTGTTGTGAAACCAAGGAAGTTGAATGCAAGACTAGATCACTTATCACGCATACTCTTAGGAGAATATGTACGGAATCTAGACGACAGTTTGTCGGATGCACACTTATTTTCATTTCAAATGGTAGATAACTACTTCTCAAACATTGTGCAATTTCTAATTATAGGAATGGACCTATCAGACATGATAGTTGCATAGAAGAAACAGTTAGTGGTTAAAGTAGCAGAATATCATTTGATTCTCGGGAACCTATACAAGTTAGGTGCAGATGGAATATTGAGGCGATGTGTATTAGATCATGAAAATCCATTGATACTCTCAGAATAACCTGAAGGAATTGTAGGAGGACATTATGCAAGAAAAGAAACAACGCAGAATATTTTGTGTGCAAGGCTCTGGTGACCCACACTTCATAAGAATGCTAAAGAATATTGTCAGGCATGCAATGTATGTCAAAGGGTGGGAAAGCCATCTAGGAGGAATGAGATGCCTTTACACCCATAGGTTACATTGCAAGTGTTTGATAAATGGGAAATAGACTTTGTTTCACCAATCAACCCATCAACAAGAAGATCAGGTGTTAGGTACATAATCACTACGATATTATTTGACTCAATGGGAAGAAGCAACACCAGTCATATACTGCACCATGGAGACTGTTGTGTGGTTTCTATTTGAGAAAGTAGTCACAAGATTTTGATGCCCGCACATTCTACTCAGTGATCAAGGAACACACTTCCTTAATAAGACAATTTCAACATTAACTGAGGAATTTCAAACTCATCATCAGAAGAGTACGTCGTATCACCCTCAGACCAATGGGACAAAAAAATATTTTAATAAAATTATGTAGAATACTCTGACAAAGATCTACAACATAGGAAGAGATGATTGGGACTTAAGGGTTCCTACAGTATTATGGGCATATAGGACTACAAGCAAAAATTTTATAGGACAGAGTTGGTGTATGGGAAAGAAGGAGTAATGTCTATGGATTTTATTATGCCTAGCTTGTGTGTTGCAGTGATTATGAATATCTCATATTCTGGTGCAATAGAGGAGAGATTGTCACAGTTGGTACATCTTGAGGAAGGTCGCTTTGTCGCAAGGTTCCATCAGCAAGTTTAGAAGGTGAGAGAGAAGGCATGGCATGAGAGACACATTAAAAAGAAAAAGTTTCAAGTGGGAGACTTAGTAATACTCTAAGACAGTAATTTCATGCAACATCCGAGAAAGTTTTGAATGCAATGGTTAGGACCATATGTGATTCAACATGTGACGGAGGCAGGTGCTATGCAGTTGGAAGCCTTGAATGGAGAAGCCCTGGGAGGCATGTTGAATGGAAGTCGGTTGAAAATATATAGAGACGGTCGACCATCTGTGCATTAATATGAATTGTGCAAGAACACATGTATCATAATAGTTGTACTATAGTAGAGAGATAAAATACAAAAAAAAAAAAGTAGAAAAAGGGGAAAAAACAAACAAAAAGTAGAAAAAGAAGAAAACAAATAAAAAGTGGAAAAACAAGGAGCATCACACAAATAAAAATAAAGCAGTAGGACCCATGCAGAACATGGGAGTATCACACAAATAATAGAAACAAGACAAAGGAAGTAAAGTGTGTGAAAAAGTCAAGCACGTAACATGACCGTTAAGGGCATTAAAGCACAAAAACGACAGTTAAAAAGTAGTGATGATGAAATGTCCTAGAGACACATAGTCATAAATAGAATACATCATCGAGGATCGAGATAGACTGGCAGATCGAAGGAAGAATCTGATGAAGTATTTGGCATTAATTCCACAGTAAGGAAAGTATTGATTGTAGACTCTGACTGGATTCGACACTTACATTGGGAGCAAAAGAAATTACATGGTTGTCGAAGGGTTATAAAAGAACATACGGGCCTAACAAGGAAAGGTTATTTTCATTTGATAAGAGTTGTGAGCATACATAGCAAACTAGAGCTGAACCAAAATCGAAACAAAGAAATTAAATAAATTAGTCACAGAGAGCAATGGCACCAACCAAAGTTGGGGCACCGGAAGCTGCAACATGCAAGAAAAAAAAATGAAAACCAGTTGCACCAGTGTTCCTAGAAACACTCGAAACTTCAGCCTCACAATCGATGCTTCCCAGGGACTATGTACCACCAAGAAAGGATATTGCACCACAAATTAGACTGCCTAAGGATGCAAAATACCTGTTGGTTACGCCAGAAATACCACTTGGTGTCATTGTTGAAGGGGACGTGCTAGGAAAGGTCGTTGCATTGAAGTTTGTGGACCACGACATAACATATGCACATAAGTCTCCTGATCTGGCATGGGAAAAATATTTACACACTAAAAGTGTACCAGGGACGGGTGCAATATTGGTCGAGTCAGAGAGCTGGGTGGCAGGGATGGAAACATCAGGGATATTGAATTTGTTAGAAATTTCACATTTTGGTCGAAGTTTGGAAATAAACCAATGTGTCAAGTTGTTATTGAGTTGCATCCACAGAGGGAACTTATGGCTA
Organism: Picea sitchensis; assembly: GCA_010110895.2. Taxonomy (NCBI): domain Eukaryota; kingdom Viridiplantae; phylum Streptophyta; class Pinopsida; order Pinales; family Pinaceae; genus Picea; species Picea sitchensis. Next base: position 15,139 of record SNQJ01S0064632.1, read on the forward strand.
TATCCACCAGTATCGATCGATGTGCAACTGGTTGCACGAATAATGAGCTTGCTGACAACAGGGGAGGATCGAGCAACATTATTCACAAATAAGGCTTGCGAGAAGGAATTATCTGAAAAACATGAAAGATAAATTTAACACCTATAGAGTCAAGTGAGGGTTAGACGTCTCCAGCATAAGCAATGATGTAGTTTGATTTTCAATGCAGGTACTGACCTGCAAATTACTAAGGAAATTTTGGAAGGATGAGGTGTCAATCGCAGTCATAGCCATTGCGAAGAAGTGTGCAGAAGGAATCCATATGAATTGGGACACATTTTGGGTCAATTTGTTTATGGTATATTGCATTAAATCCTAGGAGAAAGGTACGAAATTTCACTGTTCCTGGCTTCTCATAATAATAGCATTGGTCTCCTGGAGGGAGCCTGACGAGTGCCAGTTTTTTAATACATCACACCGATATCATGAAACAACGTGATATGTTAACTTATGGCATATTGCACACAAGGGGAGACAACAATGTCACCTTCTATGTCTACTTCGACACGATCAGACCCATAATATAGAACACACCATGCATCACCACCCAGACTGTGGAGAACTATCGTGATATTGCATGCTTTAAATTAGGGATGCACCACATGTACATCCAAGCCAAAATAGACCATGCATGCCAATGGATGAAAGCAAGATACAAGTTGACAGTGAACAATTTATGCTTGATTTCCAACAACTAGGAGGAAGACTGGAAAGTTCCAAGGGAAAAAAATGAAGCACCCTGACGAAGTACAACAACAAGACAATGAAGAGGAAGAACTAACCAAGGGACAGGGAAATGGGAAACACAATGGCGTAGAGAATATGTTGAACATAGGACCATCATCAGAACATGCGTAGGAAACGGTCGGAGAGAAGAGGAAAGACAAGGGGAAGGGCCCAGTCGTAGTTGTGCGCAAAAAGATGAAATCCCAAAAACTACCACCTGTCTACACTCTAATAGACACTGACATGGATAGAATAATCTACCAAGTGTGGGATGTCACAGAGGAGTAAATTGAAGAAGCATCACGGAAACAAGATGAACAGCACCAGAAGGTGCAGGACCAATTGATGACAATACAACAACTATTGGAGACAGTGAGGAAAACACCAGAGAGATTCTCAGGTGAAGGACCGTCAATGAGCCAAATTGAGGAAGCAGGGACTACCACTTCATTCATGTCATAGTTAGCAGCTAAGTGCAAAGTGTTGAAGATTGCTTCAGATGCAGTCGACTTCCAAAAAAAATAACTGCAAGAGAAGGTGAGAGTACTAATTCATCTCAACTTAGTTGTTTCTAGGATGCCCATAGTAGTACTACAGAGCTTGCAGGACGGTATTATGCAGAAGATAAAGTTCCACGCAAAGTTAGAGTGTAGAGAGTTAACCAAGGTGAAAAATGAGAAAGAAAATATGCAACAAAATTATACAACTAATCTGCAAGAGAAGAACGAGGTTGAAGAAAAAGTTGAAAGAACATTGAAGGAGAAGAGTGAGGTTGACGAAAAGGCCAAGAAAGCACTAAAAGAGAAGGACAAGGTCGAGAAAATGGCACAACGGATACAAATGTTCATCCAAAATATCTATAAGGAGATCTCATAAGTACCAATGGTAGTAGAGGCCACAATGGAAGAACAGGTCTCAAAAATCAGGGAAGTCATTAAAGGATTTTGCACCAACATTGAATTCTTAGAATCATGCACTATGCCAGGGACACCTCCTGAGGAAAGGAGCAAAGTGAAAGTACATTGACAACCTCAGTGGAAAATATTAAGAGTCTAGATCGGGATTGCATGAGGTTGTGTGAAGAGAGTACGCATATTTGGACATAGCTCATGATGAATCCAGAATTGAAGGAGATCGAGGATAGAATAATAAGCACATAGGAGAAGGCCCAGAAAACCAATGAAATAATCAACATTCTATTGCATGTTAAACGGATGACAGCCATCCTTGCAAATAGAAAAATATACAATGAAGTAGAGTAGATGCAGGTAGAGTAGAAGAAGATTGCGTAGAAATTTGAACCTCTGTGGAATGCAACACTCAAGGTAATAGTGGAATTGGCCATGGCACAAGGCACAACAAAGAAAGCAATGCACAACACAGAGGACAAACTCACAACCCTGACTATGCAGGTCGTAGAGGAATGTTTTGGAAAATAAGAAGAAGTAACAAAAGAAGTAGCGGTAGCGAGGGAAACCCTCCAAAATTTGATGGAGGCATGGAGGATCATGGCGCAATAGGACTGAGTGGCTCGGGGTGAGCCATGGGTGAGTGTTGGGGGCCTGTTGGAAAAGAATTTTGGATACAGTTTTGAGGAAAACCCTAAATATGGAGGAGATGTGCAGAAGTAGAAGAAGGAAGAGAAGGAAAGAGCGGAGTGCACAATAAAGGTGCATTCAAGATTGAAGTGCACAGTAAAATCATATTTGGAAAATAATAAAGCACGAGAATTAAGTAGGAAGAAAAAGCGAGAAAAAAGGAAGGGCAGCAGTTCGGCATGAAAAAGCAAAGAGACATGCAAAAACAGGAAGAACAACAGTCGAGTATGCAAAAGCAACATGTAAAAGCAAAATAAGGAAAAGCATGCCCAAACAACGAGTCAACATAAGTTTTAATGAGTCAAAATGAGTTTTAATAGGGTTTTGGGGATAAGCAAGTAGGGTTTTGAGCCCTAGATTCCATGTATAAATATATAATGGGTCGGGTAGAATATGTTGTTGAAGTTGTGTTGGAGTAGAGTTAGTATTGTTGTTCATGTTGAAAGAATAGATTGAGAAAGAGAGAGAGTCTATGTCTGAAGGTTTAGGGAGATCTCTGCAGAGACAAGTGTGCACTGCAGAGTGGCTAGGAAAGTTCGGGGCTGATAACATGATGAATCTATTGTAGTGCACTGAAAAATACTGGAATGATTACAGAAAACATAATAAAGAAGCCAATCATTGTGGATGCATCCCAAGGATTGGGTGAACCACATTAACTCTCTGTCTCCATGTGTGGGATTCATGTGATTGTTTATGAATAGTAGGTTAATGCATGTTAGACTAGATTTGTTACTATATGATTACTGTTAGGGACCTAACCTCCCTAACCCCTCATGTAGGTAGAATAATATATTTTCCATGTAATAAAGGAAAACATTAGTTTATAATGCCTATTTAATAAATGATAAAAAGTTAATGTAAGAATACCTAATAGAAGCTTCCACTTAAAGAAAGTTCTTATGTTAGAAGGTTCTTTAGAAGATAGAATTAGTATAAATAAGAGTAGGAGGCATGAGAAGTTTTGTCTTGAAAATTATTGTAATAGAGCACGGCTTTGATGGAGGTTTCCCCCTCTAAGAGGCAAGTGAACTTTGTTTCCTATCAATAAAGGTATTATTCTGGTGTTGTGGTTTCATGTACTATGTTGTTCCACTATTATTTTCTGTAGTATTTATGTTTCTCTGCTATTATAATAGATCTAGTACCCTACAAGTGGTATTAGAGCACTTTCCTTGGCATAAAATTGTGGGTTATTTTTTCATGGTAGATACATATTATGGCATCTTAAAGCTACATATATCTATCGTTCAGCGCATAAATTCATGGCCAGGGAAGCATACATGCAAGAACTACAAGTGGTACTTAAGCGCACATTGTTGGCCACCCTTATGACCCATGTTGGTACCCCTTCAAGTGGTATCACATCAAACAACACATGTATATGGATCGGCCTAGATATCATGAAGCCCTTCATAGATAAATTTATCGGCCACATGATTGATATAGTGCCACAAAAAACAAAACTCAAGAATATACTCTCTAGTACCTGGGTAATCAGGTAGTATGACTAAGGGTACAGTCTAGACTCCTTGGTTGGTGCCCTGATATATTGGGTCGAGTACTATCGTTCGACCCCGCACATATATCAGAGAGCTATAGCACAGGGAAAACCCTTGTCTATAGAAACCCTAAAAACCCTAACCCTTGGGATGGAAACAGATTAGAAAAGGAAAACAAAATATCTATTGCAGTACAACCTTGCCTTTTGCATTCGAGTCGCAAATTTCCTACACATTTCTTCCTGTTAAGAATTTGGCCATTTTGCCACTGCAATATTATTCAGATCAGAGTATAACTTCACGGGAGTAAAAAAAATGAGTATGGTGGTCTCTCCAGCACCCTTATTCGAGACCTATCCCATTGGATTCCTATCCTCTCCCTGATCACAGTGGTACCTTTCATTTTCAAGACTTTTTTCAGTGGACCCAACCCCCTTCCCAACGCCACTATTTTCCACCTCTCCCATTATATTCCCCTTTTTGCTCTGATCGATGTGGTACCTATTACTTATAATTCCTTATTTTATGTGGTCCCACCCACCCATTTCCCTTACATGCACCCCTCATATCCAAATTCCCAACACTCGCAACCAATACCTACAAGCCTCCATCACTCAGACATAGGAGCCCCCCCACCAAGTGACTTTTGAGATTGCTTCTACCAATTCCCACATTGAAAAATTAGAGACCCAAGTCCAACAACAATTTGACACTATGTATGCCAAATTCATGGGACAATTTTTCATCCTCTGGTCTGTTGTCAACCATGTTTTGAACTGCCCCTAGGGCCCTTCCTCCTCGAACCAACCGTCCCACTTAGATGGTGTCAATTCCTCCCATTCTATGATTTTTCAACCGAACTCTTTTCATCATGATCGTCATCTTCCCTGAGTTGAGGTCAATAAATTTGATGGCTCAAATGGAGCATTATTTCTCTTTGCATTGCACTACCGATTAGCTAGCCAAATTTCATTATGTTGTTCTCTATCTGGATCTTGAAAGTTGGAAATGGTGGTAGTCGCATAAAAATGCATGTCAATGGACCCAATTTGTTGCAGATCTCTATGAACACTTTGACACTAACACTCACTATTTAGGATGTTTGACCCAGTTGAAATAGTCCGGCATAGTGGAAGACTTTATAACTGCCTTTGAGCGTTTGGCCTTCAGAACGGAGGGTATAACAGATGCATTCTTCCGGGAATGATTTATCAATGTCCTAAAGGATGAAATGTGATCCAGGTCCTCATGGCTCACCCTCAAACTTGGTTGGAAGCTACTAAATGTTCTAGAGAACACCAACAAGTTTTTTTTTCCCATAACAAAAAACCCTCATTTGTTCCTCTCCCTCACCCCACAAATCCTGCCCCCCTGCCACTCCCCTCAAGTTATATAAATAAACTTGGGACAAAATGGTTGAGCACCAACTCAATTTGAAATACACAAGGGTTTCTTAATGAATGGCTTCACTCTAAATCCATAATAATATATATAATAAACATCGATTGCAAAAATGGTGATATTACAAAGATATGGCCTGCCTATATATATGTCCTTTATGGTTTTTATGAAGAGTCGTGACTTTTAGTCATGACCTTTTATTACATTAATGTTTTATTTTACTTTATTCACTATTTTAATGTCTTTATATTACATTATTTATTTAATGTAACATTGCCCTTCCCTTAAATTTTTCTTTGTCCTCAAAGATTTTTCCATTTAATAAGATATTCCTTTATTACTCGAGAATGTAATCTATTTTACCATGTGGCGATAATGGGTTTGGGATCTAAAATGACTCTTCCTTCCTCATCCAACATAGGAAGCATAGTTTGCGCCTTTTGTTGTTTCCCCTAGACTCTCATTAGACATGATACATGAAAAACATTGTGGATATGACTTTTATCTGGTAAATCCAACTGCTAAGCTACGTGGATGATTTTTTATACTTATTTTATATCGTCCATAAAATTTTGGAGCCAATTTATTCTTCCCATGTTGTTTAAGGGATAACTGTTTGTAAGGTTGAAGTCTCACAAATACCCATTCTCCTACTTCGAACTCTCTTTATGTTCGGTTTTATCAGCTTGTTTCTTCATTTGATTCCTTGCAGATGTTAATTTTTCTTTGAGTAACTGAATGATTTTATGACTTTCATCTAAATGGTCTTTTACTAATGAAACTTTTATGTGGCTAGTGGCCAAATCCTTCCAATATGGAGGTTCGTAACCATAAAGAGATTGGAATGGTTTCATTTTAGTTGATGTGTTATAAGTGGAATTATACCACCACTCAGCAAGGTGCAACCATTGAAACCATTTATTTTGTTTGTCTAAGATAAAACAATGAAGATAGGTTTCTAAACATTTATTGACAACTTATGTTTGACCATTTGTTTGAGGGTGCTAAGTTGTGCTCATATTAAGTGAGGTTCTAATTTGTTTGCAAAATTCTCTCCAAAAATTCCTTGTAAATTTGGCATCTCTATCGTTGACGATAACCTTAGGGAACCCATGTAATTTGTAAATATTTTTATAGAATATTTCAGCTGTGTGTTTTGTTAAATCTGTTTTCCTTACTCCAATAAAGTGTGCATAATTGGTTAGTCTGTCTACTACTACTAATATTTTATCTTTTTCGTCGGATATGGGTAGTCCTTCAATGAAATCTATTGAAATTTCTTCCCATTTTTGGTTGGGAATGTGTAACGGGTGGAGTAACCCAGGGGTCGACACATTTTCATTCTTGTTCCTTTGACAGAGATCACATTCTGCTACATATTTTAGAATATTTTCACTCATCCCTTTCCAAAAAAATGTTCTTCATGCATTATAGTATGTTTTGAAAAATCTGACGTGACCTACAGCTGGGAAATCATGAGATTCTTGAAGAACCTTGGCTTTAAATCTTGAGTTGATATTTAAGTAGATTCTTCCTTTATACCATAAGATGTCTCTCTTCCATTCGAACTTAAGGTATTGATTTAAATTGTTGATTATAGAGAAAGTCTCTGGGGTTTTTGCATACTTGGTTCAGATTTCATCCAACCATTCTGGAATGGCTATTGATATTGAAAAAACTTGTGTTTCTTCATCTTTTCATGATAGGGCATCACCCACGATGTTGTATTTTCCTCTTTTATGTAGAATTTCCATATCAAACATGGAAATTTTCTCTATCCACTTTTGTTGTTCGATTGACAATGTTTTTTGTTGTAACAAGTACTGGAGACTGTTATGATTTGTGCATATCAATAACTTACTTCCCAATAGATATTGGCACCATTTTGTTAATGCATGCATTATGGCAAGAATTTCCTTGTTGTAAGTGGATTGTAAGCATTTTGTTTTATTTAATTTCCTACTCTCAAAATATATTGGGTTCCCATCTTGCATCAATATTGCTCCAATTCCAAAACCTGACGCATCACACTCGATGATTAAATGTTTGGTGAAGTCAGGTTTTGCTAATACCGAGGTTGTGGACAAAATGTTTTTTAAGTTTTCAAAACATTTGTGTGCTTCCAAATTCCATTAGAAAGAGTTTTTCTTAAGGAGATTTGTTAGGGGAGTGGTTAAATGAGCATAATTCTTTATGAATCTTTGATGGTATCCTACCAATCCTAGAAATCCTCTTAAATTGGATATGTTTTTGGGTTAAGGCCATTCTGTGATTGCCCTTATTTTCTTGGGGTCTACCTTGACTCCTTTTTTGGATATGATGTGACCAAGGTACTCTACTTCCTCCTTTCCAAATGTACATTTTGAAATTTTTCCATAGAATTTATTTTCTTCCAAAAGAGATAACACTTGTCCCAAATGCTTCATATGCTCCTCCCATGTTTTACTGTACACTAAGATTGTTACACCTCAATATTCCTCGCTTTGATAAGTGTCGCAAGTGTTGCATGTTCCTCACAACTGTCGCATGTTGTTCACAAGTGTCACAAATGTCAAACAAAGCATACTGCCATGATGACGACACTAAGGAGACACTCAGAATACCTCAGACACTTGATTTGGAGGAAGAAGGATGGTTAACTGAAGTCAAGAATCTCTTGCCACCTGAAAGAAGCTCTTAAACTAGGGTTTTAAGGGAGAGTGCTCCCCTACATCAGCCTTAGGAGCGTTGGCGCTCCCCTACAAGGTGTTAGGGAGCGTTATAACACCAAATCACCCCTCTGAAGGAGAGCTACACATATTTGAAGCACTGGCACTCCCCTTGAGCCTACTAGTCAGTGTTATAGTGCCCTGATGCCCCTTTTCATGGAGCGATGTCTAATCTAGGCAGTGGTTGATCTGTTGAGGAGAATAAGGGGAAGATCTTTCAAGTTTGGAAGGCATTTGCATTCGAATTCCTAGTTCAATCAAAAGATCCCTGATCTAAGGAGGGAATTCCTCAACCTACCCTAAAGATACCTCAAGAGGTTAAGCCTCTCTTAACCTATATAAGCAGGCTCTATGATGGTGGAAAGGGGGAAGAACTACAAGCATGAAACCTATGATCTCACAGGAAACACACAGTGAACTGAAGGGGAGTAATCAGCGAAGCTGCTATTATCCAGGTCATGGATCTTTTGAGCAAGGTTTAGGCAAAGGGGACATGACGAAGCTATCACACTCACATCTACGATTGTAATTTATTGTTTTCATTGTTCTCATTAATATGATACGCTTGGCCTATTTCTTTCTAGTTTATGTATGATCTTACATGAACTTATCGTTGATAGATAGATTTGTTTTCAAGCTAATATCAATAGAATAGGAAGTGGTCGTACTATTGTTTGTCTACAGGGCTCATCGAGGAGCGAAATATTGGAGCTCAACTCGGAGCATGCAGGGACAAACGTCGATAAAAAGGTACTTTTGTTCTCCTTCCTCCTCATGCATTAGTTTATATAGATCTGAAAGGAAGTCAGTGTCCACGTTAATCACTTTCTGTCTTAGAGTTAAGAGTCTATCTCTTTGAGGCAATCTGCCTGTTCACAGGGAGATTTTCCTTCAACAGAAACTGGCGACTCCACTGGGGAGAGTCCTCGAATCGAAACTTTTTTTTGTTTTGATTTCTCCTCATAGACCTTGTCTCACACCTTGATTGTTCTCAGACCTGGTTCACCCCTTTTTGATTGATTTCATGAGATGATTGACTCCCTACCCCATCACACTCAGCTTGATTGACAAGACTAGACTGCAATTTTTGGATTTTTTGACATTTTAAGAGCTTTTTGAACCTGGCGCCCCTGTGGCTGTGTTAACAGAGCGCCAGCACTCCCTGACTTCTTTGCACAGAGATCTATAACGCTTGGTGTCCTTTACACCAGAGCGCCAGCCCTCTTTTGGCCAAAAACTTTCCAGAATTGCTCTTTTTCAGGGCTTTACCTCTGTGTTTCACTTGCTGAGCCTCCCTGTGAGTCAATGCTTCTTCCTTTTCAACTTTGACATCCTTTCTTATGAGGAACAAACACCTTGTTGTTTAGATTTTGTAGCCTTCTTCACTATTGTTTTTGACTTTTTTTGTTGCTTGGAGTTTGAAACCAATGCACTGTCTTTCTCTCCTTTTTGACTGAGCGAGAAAATCTAGTGAAGGAAATCAGAATCCTACGGATCCTTTCATTTGGTTCTAGTTAAGGTCATTGTTCTTCGACATTTCTTTTGGTGTGAAGTTCTTGACTTTTTCTTTGATTTTTTCTTTTCTTTCGCTTCTTGTTTTGATCACAACGAGAGGGTGTATTGTTTGTACGAAACCTGCTTTTGTTGGTCTGATTTTCATTGATCTAAAAAGATAATTAGCAAGATGAGCGTTGTTTTGAATTAATCATTATTCACATACAAACAATAAAGAGACTTTTTTTTATCTTCATGATTGATTTTTCATATTAGAAGGTATTTCCAAAAAGTTTTAGCACCACATCGGATTTGATTGAAGAAAATTTGTTTGAGGACATTCCTTATTAGTGTTGGTTAGTGAAAAGAACTCTCTCTCTCTCCCGTAAATAGATGTTCATCAAAAAGAAATGAATGCTTATCATCTTTAATGCATTTTTTGGAGACTAAGTCATAATTCCATCCGTTTCACTTCCATGCACCCCTTTTGAGTAAAGAACAGCTATAAAATGAACGCTAATTAAAAATTATCTAGAACATTTTGTTTTCTAGGATCCTCCACCAATAGTAGACTAGGCTTAGTACTTTGGATTAGGCTGTGAGCATAACTCTCCAAAGTTTTCAAAACAAACATTAGCATCCTAAGCTAGGTAGAGTCAAATCCAATTGCCGTATAAGTCTACCTTGGATCCCCCTCACACAGGGGTTACGCACGAGGTCGCATTCGGGAGAGATACATAGATTATCCCTCCGTGGTTTGACTAATTGTAGTGGTCAGATCGTATTGTGGGGATCGCTTAAAGGTAAATCCACAATTACTAAGTGGAAGCCTTTCAAGTTGATTTCGGGATAGATACCCTTGCCATACGTTCGGATCAGACTATCGACTGTACCCGCCCAGGGGCTGACTGCGAATTGGTAACCTTAGTGGCCATAATATTTAGGGTCTTTCACAAGGTGACAGTGAAGGGAAGTCTCACTATACCTGCAGCAGACATTGGTCAAACTCACTCGGGCTCCTTGGAGGGTAAATCCACAATTACTGCGTGGAAGCTTGCACCAGGGTGAAAGTCCGTTAAGCAGGCTGCCATTGTAACTATTCCACCATATCCCCAACCCTTCTTGACTTGATCACACGACATTGGATTTCATCACCAACTAGTACGGTCATCGAGAAAAGGTCATGTTTGCTTGGTTGTGATTCTTAGATTCTATTAGCGTATGTTGTTTCTTTTCGGTAGTTGGCCATAGATCTTTTCCGCCGACTCTTTTTCTGCAACATCGACCCTCCACGCCATTCACGGAGGCTATAGGGACTTCCTACAGAAAATATGGAAGGGAACACCCCTTTACCCCCTCATTCTACGGAGGAATCTCCTCAACAGAGCGAGGTTCAAGACACTACAACTTCCCAAGAAGAAGTTCCCACTCCTTTAGAGAATTTTTGAAATGTTTCAGAGTCTTTGGAAGCTTTCTGCATTCCGGAGGGATATGAGCGATGTGTTCTCCAACTGAATTCAGTCAGTGAATTTATCCTTGTCAATCCTTCTGACATTTTGAATGGGTCTCATTCAAACCCTTTAGCCGACGACCCCTTTTGGACCGCAGACATTGTTCGAAGTCCACCGCGCATGGTGTGGGATCTTTATGGAGCAGGGATAGTTGTCGACATTCCTATTACCTACACCGTACCCTTAAACCATTTTACCCGTAACACCATTTTTATGGACATACCATCCGTTGGTCCGAACACATCGTCTGTTGGCCCAAGGTCTACTTTTCCTCTCCAAATGACCCATTCTACAATGGTCCCTCACATTCTGACTATTCCCACCGGTAATGCGGTGGTTAGCCAAGATGCAATTAGCACACCAGTAACACCAAGACCTACATCATCACTCCCTTTTGGGTATAGAGCATTGAATTTTTCCACTGCCACTACTACCCAAGTTATGCTGGGAAGTTCCATACCTATTCAACAACCTGGAGGGACCAGTCTTGGTGGTCTTAATCCATTCAGCGGTTCTGATCAGCCATTTACGTCTGGTTCTAAAATTCTAGGAACTCTACCTCAAGCTGGGGGGAATCCTCCCACCAGAGGACAACTTCCATTTGGAGGGAACCCTCATGCTGGGGGGCAGCCTCAATCTGATATTCCAAAATTCGACGGAAATTCCAGAGAAGACCCAAACAACCACGTGATGACTTTCCATTTGTGGTGTTCATCCAACTCCCTCATGGATGATTCTATACGTTTGAGTCTTTTCCAATGAACGCTTACGGGTTTTGCAGCAAAGTGGTATATTGAACTACCACGCGCTTATTTTCACGATTTCAACTCCCTCGCCATGTCCTTCCTCACACACTTCCAACTACCCATTCGATACGAGACGGGTACTGAACTATTGACCTCCCTTCGTCAGACAACCTCCATACATATCTTCGATCATATTCATGAATGGAGACAACGACGAAGGCTAATCAAAGCGGTCATTCCTGACCAATTATTAGCGGAATGGTTCACTAAATCATTGTTACCTCAGATCACTCGTGATGTTTCCATGGGTGGTGTAGTCACCAAGGAAGAAGCTATTGCTCGAGCTCAATACTTAGACTTGGTTTATTCGCAGTCTGGTACTCTGTACGAGTTGATACCGAATGCTACCCATGCCACTAATGATCCATCCAAACCATCGTCTACCTCGCACATGGATGGGTTCATTAGCTCCGTCAAAACCTAGTCTCCTTCCCAGTCGACAGAAACAACCCAGCGGTCCGCTCCGATGCATGCTCCCATGATCCGGATTATTTTCGGCACGAAATGAGAGAGGAGATATAATAAATAAATGCACAGAGATATCGCGTATATCCAGTAATATAACAGAAATATATCAGATATGAAACCATAAACACAGAGATACAGTAATACACAATTTCTATTAATGAACGAAATGTATAGAGACTGTAAAAATACAGAGTGAAAAACTCGCTAGAATGGTGGCATATTATCTCTGAGAAGAGATGTGACGGCTACTCGCATTCGCAAGAAGATGATTACAATGAGGCTCGGAGGGCCCTTTTAAAATAGACGGGAATGCCAAAATTCCTAGATATCCAAAAACCTAACCCTAGGAGATGAAGCGCCAAAAGTCATGTGGGCCCCGTTTGGGTAAGTGAGTACATCAACTTCCCAGGGTCGTAACTTTTGCATATGATCTCCGTTTTAGGCGTGTGATAGCTCGTTGGAAAGGTATTGTCAAGGAGATTCATTTTGGGGGATCAATCATGCCTTTGGCTATAATTGAGAACCTTGATCTCGAAAAACCTTCATTTGGACCCTCAAAATGGCCCCGGAAGTTAAAACCTGCTAAAAATAGTAAATTGCCAAAATGGTCAGAAAACTGTTTTGAGCCATTTGGAAAAGGTGGGTGGCCACTGATATCCACCCGGATCAATCCTCCCTCCTTAGGAAGCAATGGTCTCCATTGTGTTGAGTTCCCGGGGGAGAGGGAAAATCATTTGTTGAATCTGCATCTTGGTGAGCTGTTTGTCTTGTTGGAGAAGTCGCGCTGCTTAGTTTGTGGAAATCTGTCACGAACCTGTGGCTGGAAGGTTTGGACCTTTTTAACCAGTCTGACTATTTTAGATGACTATGTGCAAAAGGAATCTTCGTGCTTTGTTGCAACCTTGTCGACCTTCTTCTGTTAGATAGAAGGTGCTTGGGCCGAAACTATGGTGGTTGCAGTATCCCTTTGTTCACCCTTTGAACAGATTGTGGAGAAGATGAATTTTGTAGTATGAGATACTACCTTACGGCATTGTTTAGGTGGGGCAGTAGTTGGAACTACCTCTGGTATCCTATAGAGATGACCCCCCAGAGTAATAATGACACTACGGGGTCGAGACTCATAGATAGCATGGCGTTTCCACATATAGGGTTGG
>SNQJ01S0064632.1:28558-58133 GCA_010110895.2 Picea sitchensis
CTTTTAAAATAGACAGGAATGCCAAAAGTCCTAGACATCCAAAATCCTAACCCTAGGAGATGAAGCGCCAAAAGTCATGTGGGCCCCATTTGGGTAAGTGAATACATCAAGTTCCCGGGGTCGTAACTTTTGCATACGATCTTCGTTTTAGGCGTGTGATAGCTCGTTGGAAAGGTATTGTTGAGGAGATTCATTTTTTGGGCTCAATAATGCCTTTGTCTCTAATTGAGAACCTAGATCTTGAAAAACCTTCATTTGGACCCTCAAAATGGCCCCGGAAGTTAAAACCTGCTAAAAATAGTAAATTGCCAAAATGGTCAGAAAACTGTTTTGAGCCATTTGGAAAAGGTGGGTGGCCACTGATATCCACCTAGATCATCCCAGTATAACTACACCCTCTTCTACTCCCCCTCAAACTCAGGTCTCTGAGGTGAATGTGGTCCAATCGACCCCTTCACAACAACCTGGGGGCAATAAGAAAGCAAGAAATAAACCCAAGAAAAACAACAACAATGAACAACCAAAAAATCAACCTCAAACCCTTGTTGCCAGAAAACAACCACAACGAAAACCAAAATTCCCGTGTCTCATTTGTGGCAACGATCACTACACTCGATATTGTCCACATCGCGATGAAGTGGCCAAACTTTTTAAGGGAAATTCACAACCCGCTGTGCTTACTCATCCTTTTCCATAGCAGCAATCTTTGGTTGCTCAAACCCCCACTGCAGGGGGTAGTTCCAACCAATCCCATGATGAGGCCTCAACACGTGCCCACATTTACATGTTTAATGGGATTAATCTGACCACTCGCACTGTGACATATGACACGCTAGTTAAACCTGATAAGCCGAAGACTATTAATGGTTTCGTACCAGACCCATTACCATCTTCTGTTAATCCTCTGTCCGCTAGCCCTCCATCCGGGCCACTTCAGATTGAGAAACCTTCGTTTGACTCCATCTTATGCCCTCCTAAGAGCACTATCTGAAAATCTACCTTCAATCCTAGTTCACGGGCTGCCCAAAACTACAACATTGTTGAAGATTTGGCTCAAACACCGTGTGCTATGTCTGCTTTGGAAGTTCTACAACATTGTCCCAGCCAACGTAGAACGCTCTTAGCTGCCATTAGTGCTTTCGATCCTGAGTCGTCAAATAACCTCACGTTTAATCTGGATGATCATCAACCCCAACTCTCTCACCAACTAGATTTTCAGATCGATGTTGTTGTTCACAATCAACAAATCCACCGACCTATCTTGGATGAGGGAGCCTCTACTTGTGTCATGTATTTAGCTTGTTGGAAAGGCTTAAAATCACCCACCCTTAACAAATCCCCTACGATGTTACGCGCTTTCGATGGGCGAGGTTTTCATCCACACAGACTTTTACAATCCTTAGTCGTTCAGTTGGGCGGCAAAACTGTTACCGTTGATGTCGAGGTGGTCGATGCCCCCCTCAATTACAACCTACTACTTGGAAGAAGTTGGTTCTACGCTATTACTATCGTCGCCTCATTGGTGTTTCGATGTGTACAATTCCCCCATCAAGGAAAAATTGTCACTATCGATCAACTCGATTTCTATACACCCGACGCTCGCGTCCCTGTCACCAACAACATTCCTTTTTTGGGAGACCACCCAGTTACATATGAAAGCACTGGTGTTGGCTTATTGAAAGATTCTAGCCTTATGGGTACTTTCCCTACACCACTTCCACCCACCGCGTATCATATTTCCACCATCAATATGATCTCGACTATGCCTTATCAATCTTTGGAATCATCTGATCCTTGGATTGTACCTAGTCCTATGGAATTCGATGTGCTCGGTGACACTATGCCACTTAGCCCAGCCGAGGCCGCATACGTAGCTATTCAATCTACCTCTCCCTCTCCATACAACCCACATTTCTTGGCACCTGATGCCTACTCGGTGCCTTCATGGTTGGATTCCCTATCGTCTGCCATCGATTACATTTCCCAAATTTTCCCTTCTGACGAATCTATTATGGAAATTCTTAGCATTGAAGACGTGCCTTGGGATGATAACCATCATCGATCCTCTTTTCTTCTGCCTCTAGAATAAATTCACCAAGACATACACTCTGTCTTCCCTCCTGATGTTACCGATGCTCCGCAATATCCCATCCTCACACAAGATACTCTTTCTGAGGGGAACATGGGTAACATCTCTACTACGATCGTTATTGATATTTCGATCAAAGAAGGTGTCATGGAAAACATTAACCTTGGTGCTAATTGTACACCCGAAGAAGTGGTCTCTTATACCGCTCTGTTTAAAGAATTTTGCGATGTCTTCACTTGGAGCTACGAGGAAATTCCAGGGATCGACCCTTCGATCGTCGTACACGAGATCAAGACTTACCCTGGTGTGAAACTTGTTCGACAAAAACTCCTCCCAGTTCATCCCAAGAAAATCGCAGCTATAAAGGCAAAAGTTGAGAAACTTCTAAAATCTGGCTTCATCTATCCTGTCCCCTTGACAGAATGGGTCTCCAACCTTGTTCCAGTTGCCAAAAATCAAGGAACCATCTGTGTTTGTGTTGACTATCGGGATCTCAATAAATCTTGTCCAAAGGAAAACTACCCTACGCCCTTCATCAACCAAATCATTGATAATTGTGTTGGGAGCGTAATCTTCTCTTTCATGGATGTCTTCTCTGGGTATAACCAGATTGAAATCTTACATGTTGATCAACATAAGACAGCCTTTATCTACCCATGGGGAGATTTCGCCTACCGAAAGCTACCTTTTGGTCTCAAAAATGCTGGTGCTACTTTCTAGTGGGCCATGTCGTACACTTTCCACGATATCAAGCATATCACAGAACCCTACCTCGACGACTTACTTGCCCACTCATCCAATCAACCCGATCAAGTTGATCACTTATGGGCTATTTTTCTTTGATGTCGGTTCTACCGTATCCTCTTGAACCCGCATAAATGCATTTTTACCATCGAATCCGATCAACTCCTCAGTTTTATTGTCTCTAAAGATGGGATTAGGGTGGATCCTTTAAATATTAAGGCCATTCTAGCCTTACCCCCACCTACCAATTTAACCCAACTCCAAAGTTTGCAAGGCAAAGCAAACTTCCTACGTCGTTTCATTTGTAACTACACTGAGATAACTAAAGGATTCATGCGGTTGCTGCAGAAAAACACCCCTTTCATTTGGGATGACATCGATCAACGGTCATTTAATGCTCTCAAGCATGCCTTGACCCATGCACCTTTGTTACATCCTTCGAAGTACACAAAGGACTACATCCTTTACTTAGTTGCCTCCACTTCCACTATTGCGATGGTGTTAGTTCAGGAGGACCCCAACGGTGAGGAACGTGTGATCTATTACCTGAGCAAGAGTCTATCTGGACCCGAGCTCTGATATTCACATGTAGAGAAATTGGCTCTGGTAGTCATCATCGTTGTCCAGAGATTCCGCCATTACATCTTACTACACACCACCACAGTGATTGCGGACTCAAACCCCATGTACCACGTCTTGACAGGTCAGGTGCTTAGGGGAAAATACTCTAAATTTATCATCATCCTTCAGGAATTCAATCTTGAATTTACGAAGTCCAAAGCCAAAAAGACCCTAGTGTTTGCGGAGCTTATCTGTGATCTCCCCCATGCCGATGAAGACATCGAACCTAGAGATTCTCTCCCCGATGAAAATATTTTCCTCATCAACACCTCGGATCCCTGGTACGGAGACATCCTCCTTTACCTCCAAACCCAACGCTTTCAGCCTAACACTTCCCGCGAAGAGCGTCAACGTATTCGCCACCATTCTCGTCGTTATCTTATCGTCGGCAACACCTTGTATCATCGTGGTATTGACACCATCCTTCGACGATGTCTGATTCACACAGAGGCCGAACGCGTTCTGAACAATTGTCACCTTGGCACCTATGACGGTCACCTTTCTGGGATGGCCACAGCCCAAAAAATCCTACATGCTAGCTATTTTTGGCCCTCGATTTTCAAAGATTGTATCGAGGCAGTCAAAAAGTGCCCACCCTTCCAAGTTTTTAACAACAAGGCATGAACCCACCCTACTACGTTGCACCCCATTATCGCCATCGACCCCTTTGCCAATTGGGGTATCGATTTCATGCAATGTAAGCCTACCTCAGTCGGGGGGCATGGTTATATAATCGTCGTTGTCGACTACTTTACCAAATGGATTGAGGCTATGCCTACCTTTCTGAACGATGGTCGTACTGCAGCTCTGTTTATTTTTAACCACATCATAAATCGTTTTGGTGTACCATGCGCCATTGTCACTGATCACGGTGCACACTTCAAGAACTAGATGATGAGTGAATTACATGCCAAGTTGGGTTTTCGCCATGAAAACTCATCCCCATACTATCCTCAGGCCAATGGACAAGTTGAGGCTATCAACAAAGTCCTAAAAACCATGATTCAACGCATGGTAGGGGCAAACAAGACATCCTGGCATCTACGACTTTTCTCCGCTCTCTGGGCTTACCGTACTACCGTAAAAACCGCAACTGGATTTACTCCTTTCCAGTTGGTGTATGGCATCGAAGTCGTTCTACCAATCGAGTGTGAGATTCCATCTCTGAAAATTAAAGTAGAACTCCCACCCCATACTTCTGTCGAAGAAGAACATTTCTTATATCTATCCAAGCTGGACGAAACACGTCGTGATGTCGCTCTCATTAACGAGGCACATCAAAAACGGATTAAAAATCAATATGACAAATCCATCCATCCTCGGACTTTTGCAGAAGGAGACTTAGTCCTCGTCTATGACCAAGATCATGACAAATTGGGGACAGGTAAGTTAGAACCTCTATGGCATGGCCCTTACATCATGAAAAGTGTTCTACACAGAGGTGCCTACAAGTTAGTAGATCATGATGGAATTTCCCTAGGAGAGCCCCGGAACGGGCTTTACCTTAAAAAGTACTATGCCTAGATCACCTAGCATGTGTACTTTGTACATTATTGTATTTCAGTTTGGTGTGTCTGTTTCTTTCACATGCTCGAGTCTTTACCTTTGCCACTCATAACTATGCCTTGTGTTTTCATGCGCAGATGACATATTCCTTTCCTATCTTTTTCAGGTTTGCGTATGGCGCTAGTCGACATACCTGGAACATTGCTTCGGCAGCATGGGTCATTTACCAATTTGACGAGGTGGTGAGTTCAGGAGGTATTTGCTTAGGACCAATGACCAATAACATGGAAGAATATCATGTTGTCATCGAACTTTTGACCCAAGCCTCCTCCCTAGGTATCTCTCGTATCATTGTTTACTTAGACTCCCAACTCGTGGTCTATCAACTCAATCGAATCTATGTTATCCGTAATCCTATCCTGCTACGTCTCCATCTACAAGTTCGTCGTCTTGAACGAATGTTTGATTACATTGAATACAGACACATTCCAAGAGAACTCAATGGTGTTTCGTATTCGTTAGCCAATTACATCATGGATCAGTATCTCGCCCATATATAAGATTTAAGGAAAGCAAAATTGTACAGCACATGTAAATTAAAACACATCACATTAAAGGCATCATCATGTACAAATCATTTGGCACTGTAAAAACTCAAAACTGTATATATATACATAGCGTGACTGAAATGTTTTGATTACATCAAAAAGTATGTAGAAGAGAAAAATGTTGGGTCTTTACACCCATACAACATCACCTGACAAGGCATACAAAAATACAATCACCAGAGAGACTCTAATCTCCCTGCACTACATTATGCTGAGAGTAGCATATCACTGCACGCACTAAAGTGTCTCAGTAGAGAATTGACATTCTCTGGCACTCCCACAGTGTGCCTCTTAATATGTAAAGGCACTTCTCCCCTCCCTAGAGGAGGAATGCCCATAGTGAGGCCTTGGAGGTTTCTTTCAACCTCTCGGAGACCTATCACTGGTGCTCCCGGATCTGCTGCCACCAGAGAACCCCCAAGACATCTTGGTATCGGTATCTCAACTGGGCACACTGCTCCCTTCTCTGCATGTTGAAAACAATACATCTTTTAAAAACTCTTCTACACACCCAAAAATATATATATATATATATACATCAAAAAACTTAAAAACAAAAACTAGACAAGGTGTTGCTCAATCTCTTACCTGATGCATCCCAATCTTCTCCCAAAGGTAGAATCAAATCCATGCTCCCGCGGAAATCCACCTCACCATACAGGAAGTCCTCTATCCAGATGTATTGTCGTCTCAGCCAAGCAAAGAAGTCACCGGTGAAACGGAACTCTGACTCCGCTACTAGCCTAGGAGACAAACTAGTCCACCTCTCCATCCATGGTTCGTCCACTGGTCGCACTGCTAGTTCTATCTAAGGTTGCATCTGAGGGATGCACTCTAAGAAAAATGAGACCAAAAAGAGTTGTATCCGAACTGTTTTTGTCCCATTCTACACCACGAAACCTATTCCTTCACATTCTGAAGGAACCCTACGCTCCAGTTAAACAGTGTTGGTTCCAAACACTGTACGCCATAAGCCACCTGTGATCTCAACGCTAGATGTGCGCTAGTACTTCCCGTCACGCTCGTGATGGCAAACAAAATGGACCGGAGGAGTAACTCTCGGATATCCTTGATAGGGATTCTACCCCCCACCAGTCTTTCTCCTGGGATACAATGACGTGCCAGATACACGCCCACTTTCTCGGGAAGCGCCCTCTGTCCAAAAAAGGATATGGGAACCCCTCTTTTTGAGAGGCCAGTCAAGAAATATACATCTTCTAACTCGATGGTTAGAAGTTGTGTTCCGATCCGGAACCCTTGCTCCGCGACATCCCATAAGTTGATCATGTGCTCAAGCAATAAAATCTCCTTCTTCATTTTTTGCAATTTGAAGAATTTCAGTAAGCCACAAGATCTCAGCGCAGCCCGTGTGCGAGGACTCTGCAAGGCAGCCAAGTCATCAATCTCATGCTCTCGTTCTTTCCACTTGATCATGGTCGCCGAAATCACCTACAAACAAAAAAACAAAGAATTTCATTCTTCAATGTTTTTGGCAATTTCGGCAAATTCTTAAACAATTAAAAAACTTGAAATCCCATGCCCACATTGTTCAAAAAGACCACGCCCTCTTTTATAATCATCACGCCCTCTCTTTACCATTCAATAATCATCAAGCAACAATGAAACGTTTTTAATTAAGATGATGTCCATAATGGCTGCGTGGGCGCATTTTTTGAGTTTTCTATGACCTCTTTAACAAAAAAGACCCATCCACCCAAGTGTCAAGGTGTTGGCATATTGGATATCACTTTCTAAAACGTTTTTGCACAAAGAATGTCTTACTCCTATCGTTTTTAATAGAGTTCGATTTGATCTTTTTTGGGGCAACTTAGGGCTTCATTTTTTAAATTAAATGCTACTATGGAAATGAATATTAAAGCATGTAATTGAAAGAATGAGAGATGAAGATCTACCTGGTCCAAACGGCGAGAAAAACGGTCAATCGTAGCTCCGATATCAAGCGAAACAAGATCCACCTCCAAAATGAGAATCTCCACTGCTACAAATCCTTATGCAAAATGAAATGGTAAATGAAGTTTTTCCTTGTATTACTATTTATAAATTTCCATTTTTATAAGGTATAGTTGTTTATGGGTTTCTCTACCAACATAATGGCTTCACTGAACCATTGGATTGTAGTTTTGATGTCGCAGGTTTCCTAGCATTTCTGATCATTTGTTTACCTCGTCACATCCATGCACATAGTCTTAGTTCGTTTTCAAGCTCGAAAATATGAGAATGCACCGGGTAGACTTTTATCTCTTTTTCGGACCCGCATGGACACACGAAAAAGGAACCCCCTGGAGTCATCTTTAAACCCTTTTCAGACTCTCTAAATATGAAAAGATCATAGAGTGACCTTGCTTCCTTTCACACTCGTTAAAAGGTTCGAAAGGGTGTCTTTCAAGCGATAGTTTATCTCTTTTTAGGTCTCGTTAGACTACTATACGAAAAAGGAACTGAGAGAGTTCTCTTTTAAGTGTTTTTCCAAACTCTATAATCCTGAAAAACCTTCGAGTTTTCTGTCTTTGGACTCACTAAAACACACATCGACAAGCCCATACAGGATCGAACCCTTACTTCTTCCAGTTCATTAAACAAAGGAAGAGGAACTTACCAAAGGTGAGTTATATCGATCATGTGTTATCCTCATCGAGCTCATTAAATCAAAAAGAGGTACTCGTTTATCTGAATGGGGGAAAATTTGAAAGAAGCAAGCCAAGCAGTCTCTTGATAACATTACCAAGTAATTCTTAGAGTCGCCCTTGAACACGGCACTTTGTCATATGCACGCATTATAATCCGCTGAACCTCTGCACTGAGCCAATCCTTTGAGTTCCTTTCACTCCTTTGGGTCACCTGACGTAAGTCACAACATCCACTGTATCATCAAGTTTTGGTCCATGTCATGTTTCTGTTGTTGTGCCTCATTGTTCAAGGGAAGTATCCGCCTCTAGAGTCATCCATCCAAAATATCTTGTCTCAAAACCCGTGTCAGTCCATGTTCATTTGATCCACCAATTACATCTATATGTTCATTTCGTGTCATTGATGGGGGATACATCAAGGCCCTACTTCGACGAGCTTATTCCTATCGACCTCAACACATTATTGAGGAATTAGGCTTAGAAACTCGTTAGTACTTTGGGACCTGCATGCCTCAATGGCATGCCTCCCTCATATTCGACAATAGGTTTACATCATTGATCTCTGATTGGATGATTCCATGGATGTTCGACTCTAGCTCATCCATTCACATTCGTTGGAATGTACTAGGGTACCTTGGGAATCATTGACATTAATGGTGATCTCCCTCGCACTTGTTAACGGTTCACACCATTGACCAGTAATCAAGTGGTTTCTACCATGTTCAACATCAGGACATTTATTCACATGGTTAGAATCATACCACATTGGGATCGATAAGGATACCATGGGTTGAGTGATCACTTTGATATGTACTTTGCCCAGGTTGCGAAGGAGTTTCTCTTGGACAAATGGTGCATACACTGTTACATAGATCCACTTTGTATTGGTCGTGGCTATGTCTTGTCATCTCGTAGATCCACTGTGTATTCTTCATGGCTACGATCAGTCCAGGTCATCAGAGTATAGATCCACATTGTATCCTCGATGGCTATACCTCTTCATCAATATAATTATGGATCTGTAGTGTATTTTATGGCGGCCATATTTTTACAAGTCTTGATCACCCAAGCATAGGTATCCCTGCCTTGGGTTTTGAAACATGTCATGATATTTGTTGGATGTTTGTGTGCAGCTTCCATCAGGTTGTCTGAGTCTATACCCTTTCTTGAAAATCTACAAAGTATTTCAGTTATCAGTTCACATCTTCTAACTTCATACTTTGGGGGGCAATCTATTACAACTCAATATTGCTCGCTTTGATAAGTGTCGCAAGTGTCGCATGTTCCTCACAACTGTCGCATGTTCCTCACAACTGTCGCAAGTGTCGCATGTTGTTCACAAGTGTCGCAAATGTCAAACAAAGCATACTTCCATGATGACGACACTAAGGAGACACTCAGAATACCTCAAACACTTGATTTGGAGGAAGAAGGATGGTTAACTGAAGTCAAGAATCTCTTGCCACCTGAAAGGAGCTCTTAAACTAGGGTTTTAAGGGAGAGCGCTCCCCTACATCAGCCTTAGGAGCGTTGGCGCTCCCCTACAAGGTGTTAGGGAGTGTTATAACACCAAATCACCCCTCTAAAGGAGCGCTACACATATTTGAAGCGTTGGCGCTCCCCTTGAGCTTACTAGGGAGCGTTATAGTGCCCTGATGCCCCTTTTGAGGGAGCATTGTCTAATCTAGGTAGTGGTTGATCTGTTGAGGAGAATAAGGGGAAGATATTTCAAGTTTGGAAGGCAGTTGCATTCGAATTCCTATGTAAAACAGAAGATCACTAATCCAAGGAGGGAATTCCTCAACCTACCCTAAAGATACCTCAAGAGGTTAAGCCTCTCTTAACCTATATAAGCAGGCTCTATGATGGTGGAAAGGGGGAAGAACTGCAAGCCTGAAACCTATGATCTCATAGGAAACACACAGTGAACTGAAGGGGAGTAATCAGCGAAGCTGCTATCATCCAGGTCGTGGATCTTTTGAGAAAGGGTTAGGCAAAGGGGACTTGACAAAGCTGTCACACTCACATCTATGATTGTAAGTTATTGTTGTCATTGTTCTCATTAACATGATACGCTTGGCATGTTTCTTTCTAGTTTGTGTCTGATCTTACATGAACTTATCGTTGATAGATAGATCTGTTTTCAAGCTAATATCAATAGAATAGGAAGTGGTCGTACTATTGTTTGTCTACATGGATCATCGAGGAGCGAAAGATTGGAGCTCAACTCGGAGCGTGCAGGGACAAACGTCGATAAAAAGGTACTTATGTTCTCCTTCCTCCTCATGCATTAAATTGTATAGATTTGAAAGGAAGTTAGTGTCCATGTTAAGCACTTTCTGTCTTAGAGTTAAGAGTCTAGCTCTTTGAGGCAATCTGCCTGTCCGCAGGGAGATTTTCCTTCAACAAAGATATCATCCAAGAAAACTAAGACATGTTTCTGCAAGAATGGGTGAAATAATTCATTCATTGTTGCTTGGAAGGTGGCAGGGAAATTAGTTAGCCCAAAATGAATCACCTTGAATTCGTGGTGTCCTTTGTGTGTCTGGAAGGCAGTCTTGGCTACGTCTTCTAGTCTGAATCTAATCTGATAGTACCTAGATATTAAATCGAGTTTTGAAAAATATATTGCTCCATGAAGTTCATCCAACATTTCGTCAATAAATGGGATGGGAAATTTGTTTTTAATTGTTATTTTGTTTAGCCCTCGATAAACTATGCATAATCTGAAAGATCCATCTTTCTTTTAAACTAGCACTACTGGAGTTGCATATGGACTTCTTCTTTTCGTGATGACACCACATTTTAATAAGTGTTGGACTAATCTTTCTATTATTTTTTTGTGGTGATGGGGGTATCTGTATGGTATAACCTTGACTGGGTATGATCCTTGTTTAACTTCAATTATATGTTCAATTCTTCTTTGAGGCGATAACTCCATGGGAATGTCTTGAAACAGATTCTCTTGTTTTTGAATTAGATCTTGGATGACTGATGTTTTGGAGTCATTATGTTCTAATTATTGTATTTCTATGTTGTGGCATTGGATGAAGTATGTGGTTGCTCCTTTTCAGATCATTTTTTCCATTTTTTGTGATGACACAACCTGTGTTTGTGGAGGTTAAGAACCATATAATTTATAATTTTTCCCTTGCCACTTGAATTGGATGAAATGTCCCTAGTGATTGACTAAGTATGTGCCCAAGGTTTGTAACCATTGGACTCATAAAACCACATCTACTCCTCCTAGAGGGATGGTGTAGAGTTCTGATTCCAAATTGAAATATTGGATTTGGAGTTTCACCTTATGGCATTTTTCGACATTTCTAATTATTTTTCTGTCTGCAACCATTTCTTTCATGTTTGGGACTGGATATACAAATAATTTGAGTTTCCTTGCAATCTTGATATCAAGTAAATTGTGGCTACTTCCAGTGTCAATTAGTATGGTGACATTATCATTTTTTATATGTCCTTTTAATTTAAGAGTTTGTGGTTCATTAATGCATGTGATGGTTGGGAGCGATAATCTCGGTGTGTTGTCTTCTATGAGCTTTGAAGTGTCATTTTGGAAATTTTCCATTTCTTCATTTATTGATTCTGTTGAGTCTGATTCATCGTATTTTTTTTCTTCATAAGTGTACATTTTGTTTTAGTTATCTTTGATCTTGCACCTATGTCTCGGGTCCCATTTATCTCCATGTCGTTTAAATTTTCCTTCTTTTATCCTTTGGGACTCTAAACTTCTTCTTCTATCTTCGCATAGATTGGGTGGTATGTATTTTTCATTTCCTGTGGTCTAAGGTACACTCGTTCTTGGGTAAACCTTTTCAAATCTTGATTGGCCTTCTAGTTTTTCTTCTGAGGCTTTTTCCTTGCGTATTGTTATTTCTATCATAGTAAATTCATGTAATATTAACTCATCTTGGATATGTGGTTTGAGACCACCTATGTAATACTGGAGAAATTGATCATCAGATAATCCAAATAATTAGGTGGAAAGAGATTCCCATTGATGCATAAATTCATCTATGCTTCCTTTTTGTTGTAATCTAGTGAGTTTTGAAAGAAAAAAAAAATCGAGATGCCCTAGAATCTTTTAAAAAAATCATTTTTGAAAGAATTCCAATGATATGACTAAATTATTCCTTTCCACCATAGATAACAATTGTATCTAGTGCCTTCGAGGTACATGGATGCGTATTTGACCTTCTCTTCGTCTGTTTTCACGTTATATATGTGGAAATATTCTTCAGTTTTGTTAAACTAGGCTACACATTGATTATTGCCTCCATTGTATTTTGGGAGTTTTGTTTTGGCTTTGGGTGGGTATAAAATTAAGGGTTGGTATTGTGATATAGGTTGGGGGTTTGGTATTGAATTGTGGAAGAGTGGTGGTAGATTAGATATGCTTGAATCGATGGTTTGTGGATGGGTGGGTTGGTGGTGACTCTGATTTTTTATAAGGTTTAAGAGTTCATTATGTTGTTCCTCCTGATTTTGTGTTATAATGGTCAGGTTTTGCTTCAAACTGTCTATTATTTCTGTTTTCAAGTTAACCAAGCCTTGTTCTAAGTTCATCCCAAGATATTGAACAATATCATCTTTAAGATCTTGTTTTAGATTGATTATGCCTTGTTGTAGCTCAGTCCCAACTTCCGAGGTAATTTTTCCTTTAGGGTTAAGTGTTAGATATTTTTTTAGTGCCTCGTTGTTGAGCCTTATTTCTTGTCGTAACTCATCGTAATTTTTTTGTATTGATTTTTTGATTGATTTTCTAATGCTTTTACATTCCTAGTCTATTTTTTCCACTTGAGTTTTTAATTCAGACATCCTTCTGGTGTTTGGGAGTGAGGAGTAGGGAGAGGTCGCGAGGGAGTGGGGGATGTCTGCAGGGGTGTAGACTGTGGGGACACAAATGGTGGGTGAGAGTTATGGGGGGGTGGGAAGGGGTTGAGGGTGAGGGAGAAGGTGTGGGGAGTGTGGGGGATAGGAGGTTGAGGGGTGAGGGGGAAAATGTGGGGAGTGTGAGGAATGGGGGGGATGTGGGTGAGAGGAAAGGAAAGTAGGGGAAAATGTGGGGAGTGTGGGGGACGGGAGGGCTGAAGTGAGGGGAAAAATGTGGGGAGGGTGGGAAATGAATGTGACACGTGGGAGCGACCTACTTTGATACCAATGTGAAATACATAAGGGTTTCTTAATGAAAAACTTCACTCTGAATCCATAATAAGATATATAATAATAATTGATTGTAAAAATGATGATATTATAAAGATAGCGTATGCCTATATATATGCCCTTTATGGTTTTTATGAAGAGTCATGACTTTTAGTCATGACCTTTTATTACATTAATGTTTTATTTTACTTTATTCATTATTTTAATGTCTTTATATTACATTATTTATTTATTGTAACACTCAAGGGTCTTTGTTATCATTGTGATGAAAAATATTTTCTCGGGCACAAGTGTAAGGAACAAAAATGTTTTATGGCCATTTCAGAGGATGTTGCTGAAGAAGTTGTAGTTTCTCTTGTTGAAGAGATACCCCTTCCAGATGCTACTACAAAGCCCACTAACCCACCCAAAGTTGACCCCCTGATTGCATTGCATGCCCTCACTGACTTATCTGCTCCACAAACCTTCAAGCTCATTGGCTATATTAATCATAGGAAAGTCATCATCCTTGTTGACAGTAAAAGAACCCACAATTTTATTCACCGCCACATTGGCTAGGAAACCAATTGTTATATTCGTGTCATCAACAATTTTCAAATCATGATAGCCAATGGCGGGTCCATGAAATGTAGTGGGCGTTGTGAAAATGTACATCTTCAAATTTCACAATACCACATGAAATATCATATGGTTTCCATCAACATGGGTGGTTGTGACATTGTGCTAGGTATTGAATGGTTACACACTTTGGGCCCCATTCTCATGGATTTTAAGGCATTAACCATGCAATTCCACCAGGAGGGACAATAGTATCAATTCCAAGGACTCACAATAGGATCTCATGATATCATCAGTTCCCATTGAATGGAAAATCTTCTCAAGAAAGGTCATTTAGGTATTATTTCCCAACTCCATTCCATTCAAGCAGTTGAGACACCCTCTGTGCAGCCCGACCTCTGATCTAACATCTCCAAACACCAAGATGTTTTTTCCACATCTCAGGGACTTCCCCCTTCTCATGGTGTTCATGATCATTCCATTCCCCTTGTTCCCATTAGTATTCCTCCCAATGTTCTCCCTTATTGTTATCCCTTTTCCCAAAAGAATGAAATTGAGAAAATCGTGCAAGAGTTGCTCCAAGCGGGTGTTACCTTCCCTAGTAACAGGGTATTATCATAAGTTTGTTAAGAATTATGGAAAAATTGTAGCACCTCTCACTTCTCTCCTTAAAAATAATGCATTCACTTGGACTCCAATAGTTGACCAATCCTTCCAGGCCTTGAAAGACGTTATGTGCACGACTTCAGTCTTATCCCTTACCAACTTCACCAAGACTTTTGTCTTGTAATGTGATGCTTTCAAAAAATGAATTGGGGCAGTCCTCATGCAATATGGTCATCCTTTGGACTTCACCAACAAACAACTTTCAAACATAGATTTGGGCCAATCCATCTATGAAAGGGAATTGTTGGCTATTATGCATGTCGTGGATCTCTGGTGTCCTTATCTATTGGGGCAATTATTCCAAATTAAAAATAATCACCAAAGCCTCAAGTATATTTTGGAGCAAAGGATTTCATCCCCAGAGAAACAAAAATGGATCACCAAGCTATTTGGCTATGATTATGAAATCATTTAAAATAAGGTAAAAGAAAATGTGGTTGTTGATGCTATTTCCTGAAAAGATGAAGAAGAAGGGTCCCTCTTTTCCCTCTCCTTCATTTCGCATGATTAGCTTCAAGATGCTCATCAGGAATGGTTGCAAGATCCCAAAATATCTCACTTGATCCAACAATTGCAAGCAAGTTATCTAGCCTCTCCAGGGTACTCTTGGCACAATAATGAGCTTGGCTACAAATGTCGTCTCTATCTAAGAAAATAGACACAACTTAAATCTATGGTGCTTTATGAGCTTCATGCTTCACCCACCGCTAGGCATTTAGGGTTTACCAAAACCTATAAAATTATCAAACGTTCTTTTTTCTGGGATGGTATGAAACAGGATGTATGCACCTTTGTGGTTGAATGTGATGTATGTCAATGCAACAAAAGAGAAACTATCAAATCCCCTGGTACACTCCAACCCATTCCAATTCTCCCTTCTATTTAGCGGGATATCTCCATGGATTTCATTGTGGCCCTCCCTAAATCCGGCAACACGACAGTCATCATGGTGGTGGTTGATCGTCTTTCCAAATATGATCATTTTTGTTCTCTACAACATCCCTTCACTGCATCCACAGTGGCCCAATTTTTCATGGATAATATATTCAAACTTCATGGCATGTCGCATTCTATTGTCTCCGACAGGGATCCGACGTTCACCAGCAAATTTTGGCAAGAATTGTTCAAGCTATAGGGCACCCAATTACATCTCATCACCGCCTATCATCCCCAAATTGATGGCCAAACTGAAATTGTCAAAAAGTGTTTGGAAACATATTTAAGGTGTTTTGTATATGACTACCAGCATCAGTGGGCTCAATGGTTACCATTAGTTGAATGGTGGTACAACAAATCTTACCATACATCCACTCACATGAATCATTTTGAAGCAATATATGGACAAAATCGACCATCATTTCTCTCATACATTCCAGGTGTCTCTAAGGTTCCGAAGGTTGAAAAAAATCGTATAGTACGCGAGGCCATTATCTGTACCTTAAAGACAATTTGGTCATGGATCAAAATCGCATGAAGAAACAAGTCGATCAATATCATTCTAAGCGTCAATTTGTTGAAGCGGACCAGGTGTTTCTTCATCTGCAACCTTATAAGAAGACTTCACTCAAATATGAACATTGTCAGAATCTTGCTCCAAAATTTTATGGTCCTTATGCCATTCTCAAGCATGTGGGGCTTGTTGCCTACCAATTAGCTCTGCCCACTTATTATAAGCTCCATCTTGTTTTTCATGTCTCATTCTTAAATAAGGTGATTGGAACTAAGTGTCAAACTCAAGCTTGTCTCCCTAAGTTGGATGAAGAAGGTTCCATTTGGTTATAGCCCCAATAAATATTGGACCAGTGTGAACATCGTCTTTGTCAACGCACCATCTGGGAAGTGTTAGTGTAGTGGAAAGATACAACTCTAGAATATGCCACCTAGGAGCCTACTACCATACTGCAATAATTTCCTCATCTCAAGCCTTAAGGACAAGGTTGTGTTGAAATTACTAGGACAACTGAGAGGGGGGGTGAATTAGTTGTTACTGTGTTTAAACAATTTTAAGTATATTAAACCATTTTTAATCTTCTCCAAGTGACCATCAATATAATACAAGATATGGACAACATAAATAATGAGCATCAGTCACACATAAAATATACACAGAGATAGATTTTCACGAGGAAACCCATAAAGGGAGAAAACCTCTTCTTCTTTGAAATGATAGGCAGTCTTTTAAGTTTTGTACATCATCTATATTTGAGCACCAACTCAATGTGAGGCTACTACATCTGTTTTACAAGCTCCAACTTGTTGAGAGAACCAACTCTCTAGTTTCTCTAGCACCCACTAGAAGGAAGCATCAACTCCCTAAATGTTCCAGCACCGACTGGATGGAAGCACCTACTTCCACTTATACAAGCACCAACTTGCAAACACAAAACTATGTGTTTTCTCGAGCACCACCCTGCCACCATGTTTTCTAGCCACAACTAGATGGAAGAAACAACTTCAAATATTCAAGCACAAACTTGAATGTCAGAGGACCACAGTCCTCCCTTGCACCACCCTACCTCATTGATTATAAATAAATGATTGAATAACCAACAATACAGGTGTTTCAATTCTTACCACTTCTCCTCTGTCCTGCAATTCTTCTCTGCTTCTATCTATTCTACAATTCTACTCTGCTTCAAACTAATCTGTCATTCTACTCTTGCTTTTGTCTGTTCAACATCTATTACTCATCTCTGAGTTTGATCTCGCACTGGGCATACTATAATTTTTCCTTTCTTACAGTTCAACTCATTTTTCCATTAGAAAAGTCAACCTCACATCGTCACTGCATGTCGCTCTTATGCTCTCCTACCAATTCAGTTACACCTCGAATCTCCAAGAAAAACGCCTCAGCAACTAAATCACCAAACGTCCAAGAACTATGATTCAGTTCTGCTAATTGAATCATAGCTGATCAATTAACCATGAGGTGAGACAATATCCCTTCGATCAAATTCCCAATTAACCAGCACCATTAGATTAAATCTGCAGGGTCTTGCTTTTATTCCATATGCCCACTGGTTGTGACCATGAGATAAACAGAAAGTGATTTCGCGATTTCGCATTTAGGAATTCTTGTAATGAGAGATATCGACTCTCCCATGTCATGATCTATGAAATGGATCCTAGCTTCGTGCTAGCTCCTCCCTTAAGACTTCTTTGATGTGACCATAAGTTATGACCAGGGGCCAAGAACAAGAGTGTTTCTTGATTTCGCATTTCGATGTTTCTACCGTGAGTTGCTTCCAAAAACCTCGAATCACAAAACTCTGAAATGGAGCTTAACTACTAGTTCCTTCCCTTCTCGTGACCATGGGAAGTGACCACAGCCTACACCAAAAGGCACTTCATGATTTCTCACTTCGGGACTCCTGTGATGAAGGGTCTCGACTCTCCATGTCGTGATCGTTGAAACTCTGAAATGGAGCTTAGCACTGATAGCTTCTTCCCCTCATGTGACCACAGGCTATGCCAAAAGGTGCTTCATGATTTTGTCATGAGTCTCCTTGAATCCTCCAACTCCCGGTATCCAAAACTCCAAAATGGAGCTAGATCAATTGTCCACACTCTCCCTTGATCAACGAATCATATTGAATCATGGTTTTGCGTTTCACGATTTCAAAGGATAGAGCTCGTCCTTCCTTTGAATTTTTAGTCAGCAAAAATCTAACCTCTCACCACGTTTAGTCTGCATCCAACGATCCACGATCCTCGATCCAAAGGTTCAGATCAATCCTCGATCTGACAGCCTGGATCATTTCGGGATATCGCATATAGTGAGTTCCCACACCATGCTCCGTTGACTCCTCCAATGTGCAAGTCAACGAAATTCTATTTGCTCTCCTTGTGTCCTTCTTGAAGATGGACGGTCCTCAAAATTTCATGATTTTGTAGGCCCGCTTCATCTTTCACGTAAAGATCATGCTCCTTCTTATGGATCCAATGATGGTCGATATTCACGCTCATATCTAATGCCTGATATATGTTCTCCTCTTCTACGTGCTCCTCCTATCTTAATTCATATCTTATGGCCATCAGGAATTCGAGATGCGTGATCCAACGATCATTGTTTCTCCTCCTCCTGAGCTTATGCTTCTGATCTTACCATGCCATCATCGTTGTGTTGTTGTTCTTGCCACTTTCTCTTGTTCGTCATTATCGATCTGAGCTTGCCATCAATGACAAACAAATACTCTACCTTTTGTCCGTAATAAATATGCCAACAATCTCCCCCTTTCGCATTGATGGAAACCTTGAAGAACCTTAACACTACTCTACTTGGACATCCAACCATACCGCTGTAGAATCCTTACCATTACCACACTTTCTCCCCCTTTGACATCAATGTCAAAGAAGAAACATGCTCCCCCTGAGCCATTGCAGTGCATGCTCCCCCTGTAAACTATGATTAGCTTAGAAATACAACAAATATTCAATAATTACTCCCCCTGGCCAAGTGAAAAGATTAGACGAAAGAAGTTATAACCCCCAACTTCTGACGAAGATATCCAAAATGGGTCGTTGTTAATAGTTTAGTAAAGATATCAACTATCTATTCTATGGAAGGAATATAATTCAGATGAACAACTCTGTTTTTAACTTGTTCTCTGAGAAAATGGTATTTTATTGGGATATGCTTAGTCTTGGAATGAAGAATGGGATTCTTGGAGACACTAATGGCATTGATGTTATCACAGTGAATTGTAATCGGATTAGTATAATTTACCTTCAAATCTACAAGAGTTTGGATCATCCATAAAATCTGAGTGCAGCAAGTAGCATCAACAATGTACTTTTCCTTTGTAGTTGATAAGGAAATATATCCTTGCTTCTTACTAATCCATGCTACCAACGAGTCACCCAGGAAGAATTCACCTCCACTCGTGCTCTTTCTCTCATCCACACAATTTTCCTAATCAGCATCTAAATAAGCAGTTAACTGAATATTCTGATATCTAGGATGCCACAGACCATAGGTCATTGTGCCCTTCAAGTATTTGAATATCCTTTTTGCAGCTACTAAATGACTTTGTTTAGGATAAGACTAATAACGACCTACCATTCCAACAGCTTGCATTATATCAGGATGGGATGTTGTGATGTACAAAAGACTGCCTATGATTGATCGATATGTTCTTTGATCAACATCGTGTGAAATATCATATTTACTGAGCTTGCAACCAACCACCATAGGTGTACTAACGGGAGAAGAATCTTCCATCTGAAATTTCTTCAACATCTCTTTCAAATATTTTTCTTATGAGATAAATATTCCTGCATAACTTTGATTTACTTGTAAACCAAGAAAGTATTACAGTTCTCCTATCATGGACATCTCAAACTCTGTTTCCATAGAGTTAGCAAACCACTGGACAGAGGATTCATTAGTACAGCCAAAAATAATATCATCTACATAAACCAAAACAAATAATAAATTATCACCTTCAGACTTAATGTAGAGATTGTTGTGAACAGTACCTTTCTTGAACCCTTTGTCTTGTAAAAAATGTGTCCATCCTATAGTACCAAGCTCGTGGTGCTTGTTTCAGTCCATATAAATCCTTCTTCAGCTTGCAAACATAATCAGGATTATCTGTCAATGAGAATCCTTCAGGTTACTCCATATATACTTCTTCCTCTAGATCTCCCTTAAGAAATGTTGACTTAACATCCATCTCATACACTTTAAAGTTCTTATGACATGAATATGCAAGAAACATTCTGATGTCTTCCAATCTTTCCACTGGTGCAAAGGTTTCATCAAAATCCTAACCTTCAACTTGTGCATACCCTTTACAGACCAATCTGGCTTTATTTCTAGCAACTTGTCCTTTTTCATTCATTTTATTCTTGAACACCCATTTGGAACCTATTACATTCTTATCTTTAGGTCTAGGAACAAGCTCCCAAGTATTGTTCTTCTTAATCTGATAAATCTCTTCAATCATAGCTCTAATTCAATCATCATGCTTGTTGGCTTCATCAAAGTTTTTAGGTTCAATCATAGATAAAAAGGCAACCTGATATTGTTCTGAGTCTTTAATCAATTTCCTTCTTATCTGAACTCCTTTATTTATATCTCCAATTATTTGATTTTCAGGATGATTCTTTCTAACAATTCTGAGAGGTGGTTTTGTTTCTTTCTGTTGATTTATGTCATCCTGAGTATTTGTATCTTCATCTGATTCAGATTCTTCCCTTTCTGGTCCTTGTACCTGTTCATCTTCATCTTCAACTATATCTTTTGTGCTTGGTTCAACACTGCTTACATTTCTGACCGAGATTTCTTCATCAACTTTTATGTCAATACAATCAACCAATTTATGCAGCCTCTCATTGT
This sequence comes from Picea sitchensis, assembly GCA_010110895.2. Classification (NCBI taxonomy): domain Eukaryota; kingdom Viridiplantae; phylum Streptophyta; class Pinopsida; order Pinales; family Pinaceae; genus Picea; species Picea sitchensis. The sequence goes on from SNQJ01S0064632.1 coordinate 49,517, forward strand.
AGTATTTGTACCCTTTAGTGTTTATAGCTTAACCTAAGAATATACCTTCATCAGCCCTGTCATCATATTTGCCAATATTTTCATCATTATTCTTATATAACATTTACTCCCAAAGACTTTAAAATGCTTGATTGAGGCAGGTCTTCCAAACCATAGTTCATAAGGAGTCTTGTCACTATGTGGCCTGAGATGAGATTTGTTAAGAATATGAATAGATATATGGATTGCTTCCACCCAATATGTCTAAGCAATATTCCTTTCATTCATCATTGATCTTGCCATCTGTTGAACTGGTCTATTCTGCCTCTCAACTAATCCATTTTGTTGTGGAGTCCTTGGAATAGTGTATTCTTGTTTGATTCCATGTTTATCATAGAACTCTTTGAAGTTCCATGAAATAAACTCTCCTCTCTATCAAAACTTATTGACTTCAATCTTTTTCTTGTTTGATTCTCAGTCAGAGCCTTAAACACTTTGAATTTTTTCAAATGCTTCAGATTTTTCCTTCAAAAAGGCAACCCATGTTAATCTAGAATAATCATCAATAATCAACATAAAATAGTTTTCTTTTCCTGTACCTTCTTTCCTTGATGGTCCACATAAATCCATATGTACTAAATGGAGTGGTTTTTCTATTGAAGGAAAGTTTTTAGATTTGAATTGTGTCTAAGTAAGCTTTCCTATATGGCACGGTTTACAAACAAAATCATATGGCTTTGATATCTTTGGAAGATCCTTTACTTCCCCATTGTTTCCAAGTTTTATTATATGATCAAAATTTAAATGTCCAAGTCTCATATTCCATAGCCAACTTTCATCATACTTTCTTAAGTGGCATTCTTCTTTTTCTTCTTTTAACACAAACATTGTTTTCTATTCTTATCCCTTTTGCAACCAGTTGTCATGAATTCACAGACTTTATTTTACAATCTTTAGAAGTAAAAACAACTTCACATCCTCAGTCACAAACTTGAATCACACTAAGAAGATTATGTTTCAGACCATCTACAAATAACACATCTTGAGATTTTCCTTTGCCATTACTCAGACTTACCATTCCTTTACCTTTTATTTTTCCTAGTGCATTGTTTCCAAAAGTTACATTCCCTTATTTGTTTTCACTTAGAGTTAGAAACTTACTTTTTTCTCTAGTCATATGTTTGGAACATCCACTGTCAATATACCAGGGATTCTTTTGCCTTTGGGTTGATAACACTAGTCCACACTTGTCATCTTCTTTCTTCTTCCAAACCTTGAAATTTTCAGCAGTGGGATTCAAATCTAGCTTATAATTAAATGACAATCTGCGGCTTTATGTCCATAATTATGGCAGATGTAACATTTTGGTTCACTGAATAGCATATCATAGTGATTGTTATTCTCATAATCATTGTTATGTTTAACCTGCATCATTTTCCCAGTCATCTCATGATTTGTAGTCTGTGGTTGTTTGTTGCCTGGTTGTCTCGATCTTTTTTGTGGCAGATAGTTATTCCTTGATTATCTTGATTGCTCATATCTAAATCTTAAAGAACAAGTAATAGTTTTGTGACCAAAGTTATAACAGAAAAAACAATATCCATAGAAAAATCCTTTGTACCTGGAAAAAATATGTCTTCTTTGAGTGGGTCGATTTCTTTCATGCTGATAATTTCTCTGATCTACAGATTCAGTTCTGGTACTTTTTCATTTATTCCTTCTTGGTGGATGATTTTCTTTCTTTGTTTCTGCAGAGTGGTTGTTGTCAATGATTGTAGATTTGACAAACTTGATGGGTTCTATATTACTTGGATGATCACTACTTGATCCTTCTTCATAGCCCAAGCCAACTTTCAACTTTGGATTCCTTTGTTGATTTAGAATGGAGGTTAATCCTTCTTAAGATTTAATACTTGATAGATTTTGGTGATACAATGCCTTAAACTTCTCCATTTATTTTATGGTTTTTACTATCTCTTCTTCTAAGGCTTCACACCTTGCTTTCTTCTCTGATAATTGTTGTTTTAGAATGTCCTCTATTTTCTTTTTCTCTTCTAACTCAACTTTTAGTAGAGAAAAGTCTTCATCGGGTTTTTTATCATTCATTTTAAACTGCATCAACAATTGTTTTTGTTTTCTCTTCTTAAATCTGAGTCTGTCAATTTCTTATGAGGCACTGATTGATTCACCTTCCATATCTACCACAGCTTCTTCATCATCCATTTCACCTCCTGTGTGTTCATCATCAAGATCTCCCATATCCATAAGCATAAAATCATTCACTTTGTCTTCACATGATGAATCGCTATCTATGTCTTCTGAGGAATTGTCATTGTTTGCACACAAACTTTTCTTTTACTATATTTCTTAAATTTGTATTTATTTTCATCATCAGAGTTCTGGTCCTTTTTCTGGTGAGGACACTTAGATGAAAAATGACCTATCTTACCACAGTTAAAACATTTGAAGGGAAGCTTTCCTTGATATTTTCCTGATACTTTCTTTAACCTTCTCACAAATTTGGCCTCAATATCATCTAATTCTGAATCAGTACTATTGTTTGCTTTAAAAGATGCTTCTCTAGTAATGGATTTATCTTTGCTAATTCTCATTTCATATGCAATTAGATTTCCTAGGAGTTGATCAATGGAAAGAATTTTAAGATCATTTAGTTCTTCTTTTGCAGAAACTTTTGGATTAAATTTATCAAGCAACGATCTTAAAATCTTCTGAACTAAAAATGATTCTTCAATCTTCTCACCAAGACCCTTCATGGCATTCACAAGTTCTTAAACTCTTAAAATATACTTGCTAATGGTTTCATCTTCATTCATCTTTAGTTGTTCAAATTTTAATCTATATGTTTGAAGTTTGGCATCTTTTACTTTCTCATTTCCTTCATAACTATTAATAAGTTTATCCCACATTGCTTTGGTAGTTTTAAGATGCATCACCTTTACAAAATCATCTTCAGCAAGTCCATTCAAGATAGCATTCATTCCCTTATCATTAAATCTAAACTCTAACTTATCATCCTTGGAAGCTAGCACAACAAGCTTTGTATATCCAATCTCTACTACATCCCAAACATCAGCACCTAAGGCCATTAAATATGTTCTCATTCTAACCTTCTAGAAGGCAAAAAAAATTTCATCAAATAGAGGAGGCTTAGTGGCTGAAGTCCCTTCATGACTTGTCATGTTTAATCTTATAGATCTACCTTTTAAATAAAGGAACCTACTTTGATACCAATTGTTGAAATTACTAAGACAACTGAGAGGGGGGGTGAATCAGTTGTTACTGTGCTTAAACAATTTTAAGTCTATTAAACCATTTTTAATCTTCTCCAAGTGACCATCAATATTATACAAGATATGGGCAACATAAATAATGAGCATCAATCAAACATAAAATATACACATAGACAGATTTTCACAAGGAAGCCCATAAAGGGAGAAAACCTCTTCTTCTTCAAAATTATAGGCATTCTTTTAATTTTTGTACATCATCTATATTTGAGCACCAACTCAATGTGAGGATACTACCTCTATTTTACAAGATCCAACTTATTGAGAGCACCAACTCTCTAGTTTCTCTAGAACTCACTAGAAGGAAGCATCAACTCCCTAACTGTTCCAGCACCAATTGGATGGAAGCACCTAATTCCACTTATACAAGCACCAACTTGCAAACAGAAAACTCTGTTTTTTCCCGAGCACCACCCTGCCACCCTATTTTCTAGCCACAACTAGATGGAAGAAACAACTTCCAATATTCAAGCACCAACTTGAATGTCAAAGGACCGCAGTCCTCAATTGCACCACCCTACCTCCCTGATTATAATAAATGATTGAATAACCAACAATATAGGTGTTTCAATTTTTACCACTTCTCCTTTGTCCTGCAATTCTTCTCTGCTTCTATTTGTTTTGCAATTCTGCTATGCTTCAAACTATTTTTCCATTCTGCTCTTGCTTTTGTTTGTTCAGCATCTATTACTCATCTCTGAGTTTGATCTCACACTACGCATACTGTAATTTTTCCTTTCTTACAGTTCAACTCGTTTTTCCATTAGAATAGCCAACCTCACATCGTCACTGCATGTCGCTCTTATTCTCTCCTACCAATTCAGTTACACCTCGAATCTCAAAGAAAAATACCTCAGCAACTGAATCTCCAAAGGTCCAAGAACTATGATTCAGTTTTTCTAACTGAATCGTAACTAAACAATTAACCGTGAGGTGAGATAGTAGCCCTTTGATCAAATTCCCAATTAACCAGAATCGTTGGATTAAATCCACAGGGTATTGCATTTATTCCATATGTCGACTGGCTATGACCACGGGCTAAACAGAAAGTGATTTCGCGATTTCGCGTTTCAGAATTCTTGGAATGAGAGATCTCGACTCTCCCATGTCACAATCTCTGAAATGGAGCTTAGCTTCATGCTAGCTCCTCCCTTAAGCTTTTGTCTATGTGACCATAAGTTATGACCAAGGGCCAAGCACGAGAGTGTTTCACGATTTCGCATTTCGGCATTTCTATCATGAGTTGCTTCCAAAAACCTCGAATCGCAAAACTCCGAAATGGAGCTTAACTGCTAGCTCCTTCCCTTCTCGTGACCACGGATGGTGACCACAGCCTACGCCAAAAGGCGCTTCATGATTTTTCACTTTAGGACTCCTATGATGAAGGGTCTTGACTCTCCATGTCGTGATCGCCAAAAATCTGAAATGGAGCTTAGAATTGCTAGCTTCTTCCCCTCACGTGACCATCGGCGATGACCACAGGCTGTGCCAAAAGGCGCTTCGTGATTTTTCCGTGAGTCTCCTTGAATCCTCCAACTCCCGGTATATGAAAATCCAAAATGGAGCTAGATCAATGGTCCATGCTCTCCCTTGATTAACAACTTAGATTGAATCATGGTTTCACGTTTCACGATTTCAAAGGATAGAGCTCCTGCTTCCTTTGACTTTTCAATCAGCAAAAATTTGAACTCTCACCACGTGTAGTCTGCATCCAATGGTCCATGACCCTCGATCCAAAGGTTCAAATCAATCCTCGATCCGACAGCCTGGATCATTTTGGGATATCACATATCGCGAGTTCCCACACCATGCTCCATTGACTCCTCCAATGTGCAAGTCATCAAAATTCTAGTCGCTCGCCACATGTCCTTCTTGAAGATGGATGGTCCTCCTGCTTTCGTGATTTTGTAGTCTCTCTTCATCTTGCATGTAAATATTGTGATCCCTCTTATGGATCCAACGATGGTCAATCTTCGTGCTTAGATCTGATGTCTGAGATCTGTTATCCTCTTTTGCATGGTCCTCCTATCTTAATTTAGATCTGATGGCCATCGAGAATTCGGGATGGGTGATCCAACAATCATTGTTTCTCCTCCTCCTGAGCTTACGCTTTTGATATTTCCATGCCATCATCGTTGCGTTGTTGGTCTTGCCACTTTCTCTTGTTCGTCATCGTCGGGCTAATATTGCCATCAATGACAAACAAATACTCTACCTTCTATCTGTAATAAATATGCCAACAGTTTGTTTTCAAGGGGGAGGTAATGTTAGGGACCTAACCTCCCTAACCCCTCATGTAGCTAGAATAATATATTTTCCATGTAGTAAAGGTCGACATTAGTTTATAATTCCTATTTAATAAGTGAAAACATGTCAATGTAAGAAGGCCTAATAGAAGCTTCTGCTTCTAGAAACATCTTTTTCTAGAAGGTTCTTTAGAAGATAGAATTAGTATGAATAAGAGTAGGATGCATGAGAATTTTTGTCTTGAGAATTATTGTAATAGAGAATTTCTCTACTGGAGGTTTCCCCCTCGAAGAGGTAAGTGAACATTGTTTCCTATCAATAAAGGTATTATTTTGGTGTTGTGGTTTCATATATTGTGTTGTTCCACTGTTATTTTATGTCATATTTATGTTTCTCTACTATTATAATAGATTCAGGACACTACAATTACTATGCAGTAGTTATGGATGCTATGGTGAATGGTTTATGTTGAAATATGTGTCACGATGGTATTTCATAAAATCAATTACTAGGTAACCAAGGAATAACAGACACATGATAATGTGCACATCATAGATAAGTAAGAATGAATAAGACGATCGCCTCACATCCCCTCGTTCCTGTTGAAACTTGGTTCCTATATCCCCAATAGATGCCTTGGGTGAGACTTCACTTGCATTTAGGTGATATCAAAAGGGCTAGTATCTGAAGGGTTTTTTTGGTTAGATAACTTGAACCTAGGGTCTTACAACCGCATGCCAACAAGGTTACCTTGAGGGGGGAACACAGTCTGGTGTTGAGGAAGTGAAGCTTGAAGGGATGTTCGAATATTTCAAAGGTGAGTCATGCGATGACTCATATATTTGATAATGAGGGGGCACATGTACGTGAAATGGTCCATTTGGTGGCAGAATTCACAAGGGTGTCTCATCCTTTAATTTACTAACGTGGAGATATAATGGATGTCAGTAATGCTAGCAGTGGTGGGGGGTTCTTTAGAAGGCTTAGGAAATGATGGTTGGTGTATTTTTGTTAGGTTTTCCCAAAATTGAGGGAGAGCTAGCCAATGAGGAGTATAATTTCCATACTGGGTGCATATGGAACATGAAAACTTGGTATGTAGAACTTTGTTTCATGATGAAGGTTCTTCCATAGTATTTTTGGTTGTCGCAACTTGGTTAGGAGGTAATGGTATTGTCTTATGAATCTGAATTAAATTTTGTAATTCAGGAAGCACAGGGCATAGATCAGTAGGGTGTCCAATGATGGCACACAGTGCACATGGGGGTTGGGATCGAGTTTGAGAGGGGAGAGTGGAATATTTTTTTTTCTTGGTGCCCCTTTTGTTGGTGGAATTTCCCCCAAATGTGTGACTAGTGGAAAGAGGTGGTGTTGGAACCATGGGTTGTGTGGGAAAAACCTCAATTTGAGGTGGAAGAAATGGGACTGGTGCCATATATGGTGGCTCTAAATACCACACTGGGATAGTGGTCACCATGTTTGGCAAGGTGAGGGTAGAGGTGAGTTGATAAGATGACACTCCTGGTGGAGGGTAAAAGAAGGGGATTTGGGTTAGGGCCTGCAGGACCATTTGCCAAATAGGTATTTGCCTATTCATTGGCATGTTCTCTTGAATCGGGGAATCTTAAAGAGAGGGTTGTGAAGTAGTCCCCTCAAGGGTAATTTGTGGCATAGAGGTTTCCATGGAGGACGCATGTGTGGGTCCTTCAAGAGAAGGATCATCAGGAATCTCAATGCCATCTTATGTCACTGCACAGACTTGAGTTGTGCTTGTGGTAGGGAGGCTAGGTGGACTTCCCTGAGAAGATCCCACTAATGATGGGTCTTGAAAGATGTTTGGTCCGGTATCAATGACTGGAAAGAGGTCGAAGTTGGCTTGTGTGAGAGGGAGAATATTGTCTATGTGCCCTGACTTATTGGGTTCATAGTGTGTCAATTGGTCGATGGTGACTATCTTTCTATTGTGAAGGAAGAGCATGGTGCGAAATACGAAATAGGAAACGACTTGCATGGCACATGTAACTTCGTCCAAATAGGATGTGTTAATCCAATCGGGCATCAATGACCTCAATGTCTATGAGAACCATTTTTCTCCCTAGTTCAACTGGAACATTTTGGTAGAGGCCTTCAAGTTGTGATGTGTGGCCATCATATAGACGAAGAGTAATTTCTGATGGGACAAGCTCGGGTGATTCAAGTTGTTTCCATACATTTTTGGACATAATACATGTAGATGCCCCTTCATCTATGATACACTGATGTACTTTTACCTTTCATATTTTGACTGGGATTTGGAAAGTGACTAGTGAGGGAAGGTGTGGTTCAGCTTTATCCAAATCAAAAGTGATCAAATGAGTGTCTAATGGGTTGAATACCCCCAACTAGGAGAGAAATTCATTTCGTTGTGAAGGGCATGTTTGAAGAACCTTTGAAACTGACATGGTAGTTGGGGATTGAGCCAAATTTGTGATAAGGATATAGTTGTGTGTTTCCCTGGCATGGTGGTTGTGTATGTTCCTACGTAGAGGTGAACAGGATAGTTGGGTGATTGATTTCTTGCTAGGGCGGGGTATTGTTAGAGGTTGTTCTGCTGGTAATTAGGGTGAACTCAACGTGATCAAAATTGATTCAGGAGGCATACCATAATGATGGTTGCAAGTTTGTAAGAGGATTTCCTCCTCAATGGTGAGGAGTATTCTACGGTCTATTGGATTTCCAAGTTGGGTTTGACCTGGGTGAGGGTATTGTCCCATATTTTGTGGGTGAGGGCCAGCTTCCAGCTGAGTGTTAATGACTCCCTGATGAGAAATCAGATTTTGCATGATCGCTAGTGTTGGGGGTGGTAGGTAATTTTGAGGTACCTATGGTGGGCCCTATGGGGTAGGAGACCATTGCGGATTCATGTCTTCCTTCATCCATTTGTAATCGGAAATTTGGGGGCATTGATGAGTGTAATGACCATATTCACCACATAGTGTGCAAGGGAAATTAGTTATGAGATTGTTGTTTTTTCCTTGTCGTGGTTAGCCATTATTATTGTCCCCTTAGGGATTTTGGTTATCATGATTATGTTTACCTCCTGT